>JAVJIX010000142.1:0-302500 GCA_036785185.1 Paratrypauchen microcephalus
CTGTATAGTGTAGTTTGCACATTCTTTTACTTCTAAGGTAGAATTATATAGTTGATCTAAAAGTGCAGTACAGCCTCTTAAACGCAAAATGCACGCATAAAAAAAGTAAAATGCATATAACTTTGGAATAGACGCAGATAGAACCAAAATTACCAAAGTTAACAAGCTACTAATTAACATTACATCAACTGCAAAAGTCCAAGCCTCTGAAGACTGTGTGAAACATGCTTATAAAATATCGTGGAGAATGATTAGCACGCTGTGAATGCATAAGGTAAGTGAGGAATAAGTTTGGACTGCAAAACTGCAAACTTTTTATAGATGTTTCACAGGGGGAAGCCCCTTTTAATCATTCCAATCCGAATCTGTTTTCTGTCATTACTCTATCATATTCTGGATCCTTATTCCAAACTACAGGTCCTGGAGTCTAATGAGATCAATCAGAAGCAGGTTTACTGTGTTTACTGTGTGCAGAGGGAAAGTCAGGCTGAGAAAGTGAAGGCACGTCTCTTTAAATCCTCTGAACAGAAGGGCCCCTGAGTGAGGTTCAGAGGTCAGATACTCCCTTCCAATCCAATCCCACAACCCGATACACTGTCTGCATAGCTACTACTGCTGCATGCCAAGTCAATTAGGAATACAAATTTGTTACACTGCAATTAAAGGTGCACTATGTAACTTTTCCAGTGAAGAGGTCTGAAATCTACTTGTCACTGGAGATGTCAATATTCTTTCATCGAACGGGCTCACCTCTCCACAGATCTGACCTGTAATGTGGCTTAGTGGTGTCATTGTCTTGTAGTCATGGAGATGGATAGGTTGGATAATACTGTGTAAAACATTCCAGACATCTCCATGGAAACAAACAGGTGTTGGATCCCCCTTCCTGAAAAGTTAGCGAATCTTTAATTAGAACTCTGCATTAGCGTTAGATGTGACAGTGGTGCAGTGGGTTATGTTCACCCACCAACCAGATAACCCCCGGTTCAAACCTCACATAAGAGTCTGAACTGTTTTTAATGCACAGTTGGTGCTATATGCTAATTTATAGTATTATTAGTCTTCAGAATGGATTTTATTACTTTTGAAAAACAAAACATAATACAGTGGTACCTCACCTTACGGAATTAATTCGTTCCAGAAGTGGTTTCGTAACGTGAATTTTTTGTAAGTTGAGTAGCTATTTCAATGGAAAAGGCCTGATCCGTTCCAAGGTTTTTTTTTATAGTGTAACATTTGTGTTCTGCATCCTGATTGGAATAAACCAGGTCTAGACCAGAACTAAACCAGGTCTAAACCTGGACTGGACCTGGACTAAACCAGGATTATCCCGGGACATGGCAGTGCCGTTGGAGGAGCGCGTTGCTCGTGTCTCCGCGCTCCTTGCGCGTTCCGCACTAGAGCTAAGAGGCCGAGAAAGACGCTCTTTCAGCGGGAATAAGAGCGGGGCGTGGCGGGGCGGGCTCTGCTTCTATGTGACTTTCAGAGCCGGGGGGCTGACACTGTGAGCTGCGAGCCGCGCGGGCCCGCGGCCCCATCCCGCGCCGTGTCGCTTTTTGATCCTTCGATGACGGCTCTTCCTATCATTGTGAAGCAGAATTCACCAAGCGTTGGATTGTTCACTCACTAATAGGGAACGTGAGCTGGGTTTAGACCGTCGTGAGACAGGTGAGTTTTACCACACTGATGATGTGTTGTTGTGTCTCCGCTCCCATCGCACTTTTGGCGCTATATTGAGCTGTGTCTACCCCACCTTCACTATCAACACATTCCATTGAAAATCTATGAGTGTTTAAGAAATGCGAGAAAAGCGTAGAATGTGTGTGGTGAGGCATTTACAGCCCTAAAACATGTAGAACAATTGCAAAATACAAAGTTGTCCTGCCTCGTGGACCTCTCCCACCGCGGGCCACCTCTGGAACCTAACCCCGTGTGTGTTGATAAAGTGTATTTACGTTTCGGGGCGTCCATCTGAGCGCGCATTAATTGAATTTTTGAGATTTGTTGTTTTTAAAGTGCTTTATAAAGAAAGTTGGATTGGATTGGATTAGAGATTTCGCGTTTCGTAACTTGAAATTTCATTCGTATCTAGAGACCAAAATTAGACACGAAGGCGTTTCGTAACTTGAAATTTTCGTTTGTTGGGTCATTCGTAAGGTGAGGTACCACTGTATATATGGGTTCACATTATAATATGTGTATAATGTGACTGTTGCTTGCTGACTTGCGGAAATTCAAGTGAAAACGATGTGATTTCTCTGCAGATTTTCCCTTTTATTTGAACTGTTTTACATTTTTTACACTGCACATTCTTTGTAATGGATAGCGTCGACTTAGTACTAGCTGTTGGAGGTATGCAGAGTGCTTTTCCTTTGTGGAGAGAGTTGTGAGCCTGCCACAGTCGAAGCTTTATAATAATCTGTGCTTCAAAGGCATCAGGAGCCAAAACATTCTGACCACTGAGCAGTTTAATACAAGCCGATCAATACAAGATTTACACTGTCAATCTCAAGGGGACCGCAAACTCGAACAATACTGAAATAAACTTATTTTTATTCTCCATTTCAAAATAACGTAATGTCTAATGGAGCTCTCATACAACCACAAACTATAGTAATTATGCCTTATGCACTGTCTACACTGTCTTTTTTAACTCATATTTTCTTAGTTTGTTTTATTTATTTTTGGAGTATCTATCTATCTATCTTATTACTTTTATTATTATTATTGTTTTTTCCTTTTGTATGTGTGTTAGTTTCATCATGTCTTTATTTATTTTCTTATTATTGTGCTGCACACTCACAGTTAGCCCCTCTGACCACCTCTAATCATTCACACACAATGTTCATTTTCATTTGGGTGAAGTGTCTCACCTAAGAACACAACAAATGTATGCACTATTTTCACTGCTTCCCTGTTACAGTATTTCCAGTGGTCTCCTATCCCAGTGGACCTGACCCTGTTTATCTCCCAAGATCAGACGAGACTGGGCATTCTCAAGGTTGTATAAGTATGCATAAGTCATGACAAATCAATAAAACAGGAATATTTATACAATCACTTATAAACGTTCTAAAGCAGTTCTGATTTCTTTCTTGCTTTCTTTCCCCATTCATTTGATCCAACCACTTCCAGATGAGAAAACAACAGCTGTAGTTAAAACACTGCAGATGTACAGGTCTGTTTTCAAAGATAACCTCTTTATGTCTTTCTGTGTCTAATATTTCTAGGAAACAGCCGGAATTGAGTGTGTTTTGTTAGTGACACAGGAGAAATTCTTCTCTGCATTTAACCCATCCTGTTATTAGGAGCAGTGTTCAGCACATTACTGCACCCGGGGACCAGCTCCAGGATCTTCTTGCTTCGGTTTGGTCAGGACCTCAGATGGAGGATTTTACCTGGAGCATGTTTTGGGTTGATGGGGGAAACCGGAGTGCCCGGAGGAAACCCACCCAGACACGGGGAGAACATGCAAACTCCACACAGAAAGGCTCGGGCCAGACCATGCACGCAAACTCCACACAGAACACACACACACGACCCGGGGATCGAACCTGGAAGCCGCCACCGTGCCGCCACCGTTATGTTTAGTTTTATTATGAAATGTTAGCAATTGTAAACTTTTAAATTCCGTAAAGTTGTATAATTTTCTAAAGTCCCAGACATTGTTATCACACTTATTCAAGGCACTGTGGAAGCATCTTCCTCAGGGACACATATACTGTAGGGTGAACAAGAAACAGTCAACCTCTACATCTTTACACTTGGTTTTCATCTTTTGCCAATACATTTAAGTGTTAGGAATACGATTATCACATTGGGGCGACAGTACCCTTATGGAAATGAGATAGATAAATTTTACAAAATTGAAATATGCTTTATCAGGATCTCATATGCAGCTTACATGACAGTTAAATCAGATGTAAAACCCTTAGTAAATGCATATACAGTGGTACCTCACCTTACAAAAGACCCTACAAACAAAAATCCAAGTTACGAAACGCCTTCACGTTAAATTTTTGTCTCTAGATACAAAAGAAAATTCAAGTTACGAAACGCGAGATCTCAAAAATTCAAATAATCAGATGCCAGCCCCGAAACGTAAATACACTTTATCAACACACACGGGGTTAGGTTCCAGAAATAACCCGCAATAAGAGAAATCTGCGAAGTAGGACAACTTTATATTTTACAATTATTCTACATGTTTTAAGGCTGTAAATGCCTCACCACACACATTATACACTTTTCTCAGACTTCTCACATTTCTTTTCTCACATTTCTCTCTCATTTAAACACTCAAACTTTCATAGATTTTCAACAAAATGTATTAAATAGTGAAGTGTGGGGGGAGACACGACTCCAGAAGCAGTGCGGAGACAGGAGCACCGCCCACGAGGAGCACCGCCCGCGAGGAGCACCGAGGAGCACCTCGCGCACCGAGGAGCACGCATCCCTAGTCCTGGTCTGCACGACCTGCACCGGGTCTGCGAGCACGAGATAGAACCGCGGACCGCGTCCTCTGGAGCCCGAGCCACAAACCAGCCGCACGGCACGTGGTGGTTTAATCCTGGTTTAGTCCAGGTCCAGTCCACGTTTAGTCCTGGTCTAGTCAGGACGCAGAACACAATGTTACACTATAAAAAAACAACAACCTTGGAACGGAAAGAACGGGGCTTGGAACAAATCAGGCCTTTTCCATTGAAATATCTACTCAACTTATGAAAAATTCACGTTACGAAACCACTTCTGGAACGAATTAATTTCGTAAGGTGAGGTACCACTGTAATATGAAACTTACATGAATTTCTAACTCATAAGGATTGTAGATAACACTAAATATTCATACAATAGCTTAGAAAATAAATGTCAGAATTTGCCAAGCATTAATTTACATTCAAGTGTTAAAGGAAACACCAACAAATAAGATATTATAAAACATCATAATCTTACAGTAGTTACATGAAAGCACATGAGCAGTTTTGTGGTCGGCCTGTTGTTTTTTCTTATAGCCTATACTTTTAAACCAATTTGGTGAAGATCACATTCCCTGGACCAGTGGAGAATTAGGGTGGAAATAGGTGAAGAGTTTGAATAATCTGATGTGTATAATAAGTGTCTGGTTAACAAAGGGTTACACTCGTTTCACAGTGTATAATTTTGTGCCTGTATTGAGATGATGAACCAACAAGAGCAAAGGACAGTTTAAGTATTTACAAAGAGTGTAATTATAGCAAACCAACATACAAAAAGAGTATATGTCAATCTGTACTTTCATACATCAACACAGGTATATTTTTGACATATTTTTACCATTATACATGTAATATTCCTTCCTGAATTCAATAACACTTTTATTATACATTGTATGATGCACACACAAACCTTAGTATAATAGTGAGTACTCAGTTAAAACAAAGCATCTAAGAAAGTTAAAATGTTTACATGTATCATACAAAGACAATATAAGTTATTGTGCACTTTACTTGTATATGTCATGTATGACATTCAGTTGGATCATATTTGATTCTTATTGTTATTTTATTTTGTTTGAGGAAAATGCAAAAGTGGCCATGTAAGTCTTTTATGATGTACAATATTGCTGGCAATAATACATTTTATAAGCTTTTTCTGTTTCTTTTCCATATGAGTATCTCAGTTGGTAAGACTGTTTGTCCACTGACAGACGGGTTTGCGGTGGGATTCCAGCTCCCACAGAGGAATGATGTAATTGTGTTCTTGAGCAAGACACTTAACCCACCTTGCCCCTAACCTGGGAAATCCCAGGCTCCTTTCGTTCGTTCCGATCTGAAAGACAGCCTGGCGACTATGGCAAGTGAGCTCTCCCGATTCTGGGAGCCAATCAGAGAGCGGGGAGGGGTGGAAAGACGGTGACGCGTACTACGTGACAAACGGAAGCTTGTAGTTTGAACTGACAACTGACATGATTGGCTATGGGCTACGTATACTCCAAATGATAGACATTCGTAACGCCCAATAAACGGCCGTTGGCGATCGTTAACCACACCTCCGCTACGAGATATTTGTGATATGGTCAGGTGTAAACCAGGCAACCTTGCCCCCAGTGTCTGCGTACACTGGTGTATGAGTGTGTCTGTAAATGTGAGTGGCTCCTTGTTGTAAAGTGCTTTGAGTGCCTTGAAGGTGGAAAAGCAACATTTCACTGATGCTTTTTCTGAAGTCAAATGGGTAAAACCGCAAGACTTATTCCAGTCAAAAAATACTTAAATGCATTCATAATTCACAAACGCAGAAATAGCCATCAGAATTATAAGCTAATTTAGATTTTCCAGTTACTATATTAGGTCAGACCAGAACGACCTGCTGTAGGGATATTTTAAAGACCTTTCACATGTGCAGCTTTTCTCCATATCTCCGGTTTAAGCCGTCTGACCCGGAACTGAGTCTCTGCTCCGGAATCTGGGTCACTTAAAGCTGCACTGTGTAACTTTTTTGGTGGAAGGTCCATCACCTTCTCTCCATGAAGATGTTGCCTGAAATGTTGCACAGTATCACATTACACTTATTTATCTCTCTGGAGACAGCAGTTGATGCCACTGGGCCAAGTTACAGGTCGGACCTGTGGAGAGGCGAGCCCGCTCACAGTAAGAATGCAAGTTTTTAGATAAATTAAAAAACCCATGGAGTAAATGCAAGATTATGTTTAATACTTTACCAGGACATTCCAGAATTAATAACATCTCCATGGAGAAAAGCAGGTGGCAGACCCTTCATCAGAAAAGTTACACTAACACATTAACTACCACCATCATTTTTATAGTTTTGTTTTCTTCCTATTTTATATGTATGATGGTTATTTCCACAAAATAATAATCCAGTCTATTGTTTGTTTGTTTTTTGCTTTGTTATTCATTAAAGGTGCACTGTGTAACTTTTCTTTGGCATTAAGCTTTGGGATCTTGCATGTATTGAATTACAGTTATTTTTATTCCCAAAAAACAGTGAGGATCATGTATCCTTACTGTGAGCTGGGTTGCCTCTCCACAGATCTGTCTTGTAAACTTGGCCTTGTAGCATCACTTGCTGTTCTGTATAGAGATAGATATGCTTAATGCCAGGCTGTGAAACATTCAAGACAAAGCAATAACATCTCCATGGAGACAAGCAGATAGCAGACCTCTCACCAAAAAAACTAATTACTTAGCGCACATTACTGTTACATTATGATTAATAATGGTTAAAATTCAAGATATAATTCCATCCATCCATTTTCTTCCGCTTATCCGGGGCCGGGTCGCGGGGGCAACAGTCTAAGCAGGACTCCCAGACTTCCTTCACCCCGGACACTTCCTCCAGCTCCTCCGGGGGGAGCCCAAGGCGTTCCCAGGCCAGCCAGGAGACATAGTCCCTCCAGCGTGTCCTGGGTCTTCCCCGGGGCCTCCTCCCGGTGGGACATGCCCGGAACACCTCCCGAGGGAGGCGTCCAGGAGGCATCCGGAACAGATGCCCGAGCCACCTCAGCTGGCTCCTCTCAACGTGGAGAAGCAGCAGCTCTACTCCGAGCCCCTCCCGTGTGACCAAGCTCCTCACCCTATCTCTAAGGGAGCGCCCAGCCACTCTGCGGAGGAAACTCATTTCGGCCGCTTGTATCCACGATCTTGTCCTTTCGGTCATTACCCAAAGCTCATGACCATAGGTGAGGGGAGGAACGTAGATTGACCGGTAAATTGAGAGCTTCGCCTTTTGGCTCAGCTCCCTCTTCACCACAAGTAAATTTCTCCTAAGTCTTATCTTATCTTATATTTCCAGATAAGACTTAGGAGAAATTTAGGGCCTGTCCCCACGACAACGTTTTTTGGAGGAAACGGAGAAGTTTGGGTGCGTTTGGGCCTGCCGTCCAGACGGCGCCGGCGTTTTTGGGGGCGAGAACGGAGTTTTTCAAAAACGGCTTCCAGAGTGGAGAAGTCGGAGAACGCCCCCCGTTGCGTTGGAATGTGGGCGGCAAAAAAGCGCGGCAGGTGAGAAAATGATAACGTCGCGCTGCCGTAATCATCACGTGACCGGTGGCCAGAGGGTGGAACCCGGCGCCTTCCGCAGGTAACAACCAGATAACAACAGCCATGGCGGACAATGGACTTCAGTATCTTTTGCAGACTTTTGGAAGTTTATTGGCAATGCTGCATCAAACTCTGTTCATATGCAATGCATTGCGACAACAGCAGAGGACCATGCACAATTACGCCTTTCACGGAACCGGAGGCAGAGGAGCTTGTTTCGGGCTTCCTCCGTGTGCATGACATGCCACAATGTTTGGGATCGATCGATGGGACACATCCCCTCAACATACAAGCGGTGTGTGACTACAGGTACCGGTTTATGGACGTTACTGTGAAGTGGCCTGGCAGTACGCACGACGCACGGGTGTTTGCCAATGCAAAGCTAAACACGTATTTTAAAACTGGAAAGATCCCATCGCTGGAAAGGCAGATAGTGGACAATGAGGAGCACATACCAATTTGAGTGTGTTGTGTGCTGTAAATAAAGAGAAAGAGCAACCATTTCTTGTCTTTTTTATTAAATGAAAATTTACCTTTTACAAACAGGCACATGCAGTATCACACACAAAAATATATAGCTGCCCATTGGTGATGGTCCCCAGTTGTATATTCTCGCCGAAAAGCCAACATAATGTCCGAGTATGTTTAACATTCCCGTAGTAAGATCCAAACAAGCATTTTGCCTAAATAACACGCCCAAGGTTAACGAGAGTTCTACTTGTTAATGTCTATCTAATAAAACGATAGCAAGTAATGCTAACTATCGATTTATAGGCAAAAACTCTGCTCACGCAGCGCAAATCTTTGTTCTGTGGCGTCTGTCTATGTTAGGGACGGTCAGCATTTTCACATTACCGGAGTGAGTCGCTGCTACATTGGTGGAGCAGGGGGACAAAATATATTCGCTTGTGTTGACGGTCCCTAAAGTACACGTGTTTGCTTGTTTATGAAAGAGAAAGGACTTTCTGCGCATGTGCTCTTTGTAGTCCTGCGTTACTGGTGGCTCTGGCTCTTTCCGGTTTACAGCGCCACTTATCGGTGTGACATATGTACTACATCGTTTTCACTCAGCGCTCCGTGCTCATCTTGACGCGAAGGTTTTCTGATCCAACACGTGTCTGGACGAGACTTTTTTTCACCCCGGGTAAAAAAAAAAACAGGAACGTTGTCGTGGGGACAGGGCCTTACTGGAGCTACTGTGGCAAGTAAATTTCTCCTAAGTCTTATCTGGAAATATAAGATAAGATAAGACTTAGGAGAAATTTACTTGCCACAGTAGCTCCAGGCAGAGACAGTTTCAACATGAAAGAAAGTGCATGCAGGCAAGAGTAAAATAAAAATATAGCTGCAAGCAACAATGTGGGGCCAAGCAGTGACCCAGCCTAATTTGATGACGTGCGTTTGATCAGTTTTCGCCCCAAAACACAAACCCTAGTGGCCAATGTGCACCAAATTTGGTATGGCTAATTCTGTATGGATGGTACATTGCGCACCAAGTTTCATTGAGAGAGCTGAAACGCACGTCAACGCACGTCAATTTGATGACGTGCGTTGGATCCCAGGGATACCAGGGATTCACAACTTTTTACCAGACGGTTCTAGGGGTTGCCATAGACTCCCAGAGGCGGAAGAATATTTTATAATAATAATAATAAGAAGAAGAATCAGTAGAAACACTATGGGTGCTTCGCTGCTTGGCCCCAATAAGTAATAATAAAATAAGTAATAAAAATAAAACAATAAGTAGGAGAGTATGGAAAAAAATATTGCACGTCTGGACTCTACAGTGGAGTTATACAGTCTGATGGTGGTGGGGATGAAGGATCTGCGGTAGCGCTCCTTCTTGCACTGGGGGTGCCTCAGTCGGCTGCTGAAGGAGCTGCTCAGCTCCTCTATAATCCATATCTTTAAATTCCTGGAAAATTCCTGGAGATGTCTTTAAATTCTTGGAAATATCTTCATTTTTTTTCTTTTTATAGTAAGTTTTTCTTTGTGTTTTTCTTTCTTTTTTGAAGCATCATGAATCAAATATGTCTTATCTCTCATCACATGAAAAATCTACTTAACTCAAAGTATTAAAATGTATGTAAAGAGTAAAAAGAACCAATGTATCGCGCATATTCTGAGGTCTTATAACATGTGATGTATTAGATTTTGATACAGATTTGTGCTGATTTTTTTTTTTTTTAAGAAACAACTGAATCAGTAGTTTGTTTGTTTTCTAGCTGTTTTATTTGCATACTACTTGCAGACTTTTCAGTAGGTCTCAAACTATTTTAAAAAAATACAGATAAAGTACAGATTTCTCATTTTTTATTTGAAGTACAGTGCTTTACTACTTTTACTTTGTTACGTTCCACCACTTGTAATAGAAAATACCCTTTGGAGGATTAGCCCATGCTTGTTTATTTAGTGTGGGCTGAATAAAACTGATTAGTTATTATTAGTACTGAACTTTTTCTTCTTGTATTTGAATGTATTTTAAACTGAAGTGATAATATAAAGTTGTGATGGCAGATTGATTGATTGTAACCGATTGCTAAATGTTATAGATCACACAATTTAAGTGTAAACTGCTACAGCTATGCAAATGTGTTTTATCCACATTAACATCGCCTGATCTTTTTCCTCTTGTCAAAATAATTTGACCTTCCTACATGGTCTATAGTCTATCACGGTGGCTGAGTGGCTAGCGCTCTTCACAGCAAGAAGGTTCTGGGTTCGATCCCCGGGTCTCCCAGGCCTTTCCTTGTGTGTTCTGTGTGGAGTTTGCGTGCATGGTCTGGCCCGGGCCTTTCTGTGTGGAGTTTGCATGTTCTCCCCGTGTCTGGGTGGGTTTCCTCCAGGCACTCCGGTTTCCCCCATCAACCCAAAACATGTACCATAGGTAAAATCCTCCAGCTGAGGTCCTGACCAAACCGAAGCAAGAAGATCATGGAGATGGTCCCCGGGCGCAGTAATGTGCTGCCCACTGCTCCTAATAACAGGATGGGTTAAATGCAGAGAAGAATTTCTCCAGTGTGAGATCAATATTCTTCTTCTTCTTTTCTTACTTACCAGTTATTAATTAGGACTAGGATTCTCCTCTGCTCCTCACATTATCGCTTCCAAAACCACACAAAAATCACACATACACACATGTCAAACACAACACAAACTTGTCTTATACAATTATAAATCGCTGGTATGTCTAAAGACCATGTTATGACTTGTTATCATTGTATATGACTGGTCACCAGGTTTGACTGTCTTGTATTAAAAAATATATATGTATGTGAATACAACAGTTACATTAATACGGAAGCCAACAGAAGCATGTTCGTAATGATTATTTTCCACCTTAATAACGAGAAAATTAACTCGAGATCTCAAGAAAACAACACAATTAATTTGTGATCTCGAGAAAACAAAATTGTTATTTCAAGATCTCGAGAAAACAAAGAATTATTCCTTGATCTCGAGAAAACACTTTATCTCAGTCGGTAATGATGAAGCCGGGCCAGTCTTCGGCGGAGGTGCCACGGACTAATCTTGAAATTATCCCGAAGTAAAAGACGTAATGCAATCTCCCCTGTGTCAACCCCTGATCAAAATATTGCCTTATCAGCTGATCGATTATTATTCCAGACATTCTAATAACCAACAACGCGTCTATGCAGAATGAGAAATAGCCCCAAATAGCCCCCTACTGGGTGAGCTCCTTCTCCTTGCTCACCCAGTGGCCGCTCAGGCCCCATTAGCCGGCAAGGCCCCGATAACTGCCCAAGTCCCAGTAGCTGCCCAGGCCACAGCACCACGGCATCCACCACAGCACCCGTCACAGCACCCGCCGCGGCACCCACACTGACTGCGCATGTCCCCGTGCATGCATGCATCCCCGCAGGCATCCCCCAACAAGCGGGACATCAGAAGCTGAACCGTGGTTGGCCTCCAACAGGAAGCGGTCAGGAAAACAATTTTAGGTTTTTCCACCCCTATCCAGCTTCCTAGGAATGTCATCTGGGGCTTTCGCACTTCAGCTTGTTCACATCGCTCACATGTGTACCACGTGACCACTCTAACCAATCGCTTCATCTTAGCTAGAGCGGGCATAGTGTAACGATTAAAAAGCATTTTTTTTAAAAACAACAGATAGAATTTGAGCTGATAAAGTTTATGATCTGAAAATAGATCAAAATCGCCACAAAATCATCAAAACAATTTTTAAAGTTGTAGGTGCCCTGTCAGTTAAACATGAGCAGTTTGTGATTATTTTGTGCTCTATTGGAAAAATCCTTTCTCAGCCGGGGGGATTTTTTCGCTGAAGTACCAGTGTAGGCCGTAAGGTGAACCCCGTTTTCATTTCATGACGCTCCACGGTCTCCGAACTACACAAACTGTAGTTTGAAAAAAAGAACAAATCACGCTATGCTTACAACAAAAAGTTCTCGCCTCAAAATCCTGTCAATTTTTAACAAGAAATAGATTCTTCAGAGCGGAATAAGATTTTGACGTCACTAAGCGTCACATGACCGTGATTCTTGTCAACAAACCGGTGTCATGGCGGCCTCCTTGGTTACTGTTAACATTACGGATACAGAGGAATTCTCCCCAAAAATCCTTCTGAAGTAGACCAAAAGGATTCTAAACAGTGCTTTATCCATAGCACGAAGAACAATGATGCAAACAAACTAAATAATGTTGTCATTTCGATAAATAAAAGGACATAATCGTCAGGGGCGCCTGCAGGATTGAAATGTATGGTACGCCCCCCCCTCCAAAAAAAAAAAAAAAAAAAAATCGTGCGGTGCATATAGGCCTACTGTCCCAAATCTGTAGGCTACAATACAACAAAAGAACTTGAATAATATGTGAACAACACACGAACAATAAACATTGGAACATATTTTAAAACTCACATTCGTGCACAGCAAAGGGCGCCCCCGCCCCCCCCCCCCTCTCTCTAGAGTGATCTATTTGAAATTTAGTCGCCTTTTACCAGATGCGTCGAACTGTCTCATGATCGCTTCACTATCGATTTTCATGTCGAAGTGAATGTTCATGAGAGCCCGGTAAGCCTCGCATCACCCATGGTGTTTCGCAGGTACGTTTTTAGGCGTCTCAGTGTGCTGAACGAGCGCTCGGCAGAGGCAGTGGAGACGGGCATTGTCAATAAAATTTGTAGGATTACATCATGCCATCGGCGGGCAAATAAAGTAAAAGCTGGTTTACCTTAAGTTTGATGCGTTGTCTGCTAGTCCACGGACGTCGTAGGCTACAGTTTAATATCGCATTTGCAACACTTTAATTACGTCTTTCCAACCAAACATGTCGTTGAATTCGATCAATATCACTATTTCAGTAAAGAGGACTGGAACTTGGTTGTGTGTATACTGAGGAGGTGACCTGCTGCGATGGAATGTTGGATGTACCATTTTTGTGGGGGGGCGTGAGGAGTGTGCTGTCGGGCTGTGAACTTGGTGCTTATCGCACTTCCAGTCTGATCGGACCCAGTTCACTTGGGCTCTCCATCTCACACATTCTATTTATATTAAAACATTCAATTTCTATAAAAATGTGTTTTTATTCGCTTAATGTTGTCTTGCAAAAGTGCCAAACAGAAATTTTAAAAATCTCTCCAATGTACGCCTAGTGTGTACGGCCGTACGCCTGGCGGCGCCACTGATAATCGTAATTCAATGACCAGGACCATTCATATTAATTCGTTCATTTATTGACTCCTAACTATACACACAGACCAGACATAAAAAGAAATAGCATGGAACACAAATGTACATATATACAATATAAACGGCACAATAAAATGAATGGTAATGTTAATGGAATAAAATATTGACTCCTATATATAATTTGCATGAAAAACATATACACATGGGCCTATATACAATGTAAATGGCATAATAAAATGAATGGTAATTTTAAAAATTATGAGGCAGTTCCACACTCATCCTGTCTATAACAAAACAAAACAGCAACAATTAGGTGTCACAGGAGTACCATCAAAAGCATAGGGTAAGGGTGGCTTCATTACAATTGTGGCTGGTATAGTCACTCTCACAAATCAACACAGAAAGTCAGCACAGTCAAGATGGCGCTGGAGAGGCTGGCTGCCGGCTGCCTGTTACAGACGCTCCAACCCTACCTTACATTTTTTCCTCTTTTTACCTGTATATAGACGTTTTCCTTGTTTTTTTCTTTAAAGTAGGTGAAACACGGTGCAGTTGTGCACCTGGGAAGCTTACACTTACTACAGCTTTATCGTCAGCTGTAGTGCTTTTTTGCACTTTATGAATCCGCGCAAGGAGATGTGCAAGGGACCGCATTCAGCCACGGCTCGTATCACATATGTGCGTGATCAACTGCTCAGTCTACGGGGTCCTTCTATACTCTACGCCGAGAAACCTGAAGTACCAGCGGAGATACAGAGGAAGAAGAGAGGATGCAGTGGGTGGATGAAAAAAACGGAGACCGGGTTTACCGGGTTTACCGTATTTACCTGCGGTAATCACAGGGACGTGCGCTCCATCTGCAATAAGACGGAGGAGCTGACCGTGCTAACTCGGCAGGAGAGGAAATACCATGGCTGCAGCCTTATATGTTTCACAGAGACATGGTTGAATGAGCATATTCCGGACAATATCATTTCCCTGGACGGATTTACCAGCTCTGTGAGGTTCCCTGCTACATGTTCAATCTGAGCCTCAGCCTGGAGAAGGTCCCCGTCCTGTGGAAGACCTCCTGTGTGGTCCCGGTTCCCAAAACAACAAACGCCAGGGAACCGGCCCACTACAGACCAGTCGCCTTGACCTCCCACCTCATGAAGACCATGGAGAGGGTGATCCTCAGTCACCACCGCTCTGTAGTGAGCCCCACCCTGGACCTGCTGCAGTTTGCCTACAAGCCAAACGTAGGAGTAGAGGACGCCGTCATCTACTTGCTGCAGCGGGCGCTTACCCACCTAGAGATCGCCGGGAGTGCTGTGAGAGTCATGTTCTTTGACTTCTCCAGTGCCTTCAACACTATCAGGCTGACGCTGCTGCGGGGGAAGCTGGAGGATGCGGGAGTGGATGGACATCTCGCTGCCTGGACCATCGACTACCTCACTGACCGTCCACAGTACGTGCGGCTGCACGGCTGTGAGTCAGAGGTGGTAGTCTGCAGCACTGAGGTCGCCCAGGGAACTGTCCTCTCACCCTTCCTCTTCACCATCTACACCGTGTACTTCACATACAACAAGGACAGCTGCCATCTCCAGAAGTTCTCTGACGACTCGGCCATTGTGGGCTGTGTCTGAGGGGAACGAGCTGGAGTACCGTTCGGTCATCAGTGACTTTGTGGACTGGTGTGGGCGCAACCACCTGAGCCTTAAAGGGATATGCCACCCCCAGGTCAAACTTGGGCATCTCCCCACAGTCCAGAGACTAAAATAAGTGGTGGAAAGCGTTTTCCTGGTCACCCAGCCATTGTCCAGGTCTGTCAGCACTGACCGCCGCGGTATCTGCAGCTACTCCGCGTTAGACTGGAGTCTAACGGCGCCAGAGAAAGATTTCGGCCAAAAGGAATTAATTTGCTCGATGCTTTTCCCAATTACTTTCTGTGTAGTGCGCATTCATATCGAGTGCAAATAAATGTGCAAATCAACACGGAGAGCTTGACTTGGTCATTTTGGGTGGGAACTATTTTTCAGTGCGGAAAAAGAAAGCCGAAGCACACACCACGCTGCGTAACAGGGGAACTCCCCTCCTGGTGCATAACAGGGATTCCCCTGTCAGCGTGCTATGTATATATATATACATATATATATATATATATATATATATATATATATACATATATATATATATATATATATATACATATATATATATATATATATATATATATATTAGGGCTGGGAATATTAACGTGTTAATCGCGATTAATCGCGATTAGAGTTATGATCGTGAACAATTTTTTTAATCGCGATCAGAGTTTGCCAGCATTTTCCGCAATTCTACCATCCATATGCAGCTCATTTGGTTGTATTAATTAAACTCATTGTCGGTTAAACGTGCTATTTTGAGTTTGCTCATATTTTGTTCCTTCTACGCATCCGTAGGCAGCTCGAGCGGGCTTCAATCATTTATTTACAATTTCTCAAAGTAAGCACTATTACTGGTTCATTGTTACTTTTTCCTTTCTCTGCACTTTTTTGAAATAAAAAAAATGGTGAGAAATACTTTGCATTGTGAGTTTAACTTTAGATTCAAACGGTCTTACTGCAAGATATCAATTTTAAACATGCAAAATAAATCACGATTAATCGCGATTAACTATGAAATTTCTGAGATTAGCTGAAAATCAAGAAAATTAATCGTTTGACAGCACTAATATATATATATATATATATATATATATATATATATATATATATATATATATATATATATATATATATATATATATATATATATATATATATATATATATATATTTGGGTCTGAACTGGTAGGATTTATCCAACTTTCTGTAAAGCTAATGCAGCGGACTCAGGAACAGTGAACAGCTAAATTAAAGGAGCAACAAGTAGAAGGAAAGGACTTTTATTCTGTTCAGCCTTTTGCTGAATTATTTTGAATTTTGTATTTTATTTTTATAAACCATAAACAAATATTGTAAAAAGGTATTTTACAATGCTAATTGTTTTTTGATTGTAAACCATAAAACAATTGAAAGTTAAAGTTAATGAAACTTGAAATAACTTTCTATAAGGTCTGTAGTGTTGACTACTTGCTTTTCTTTAGTGCTTGCTGCCATGGGCCCATGTTGTTTGCTGCGGCGTTTATGTGTACCTCCCGTCATGTGTGCTTGTAGTGTAATATCAGACCTCCAAACATTTGCTCAGTTGCAAAACTGGGGGTAATGTGCATTTTACTTTATAGATCTTGAGCCATGGAGTTGAGTGCACTGTTGCCGCCTTGCCTTGCCTTTCCTGTGTACCGGCTTGTTTTCCAAAGATTTGAACTCGGACTGGATTTGCAAACTTTGGAACCAAGAGTCATTTAGTGAACTGTGGACTGTGAACTTGTACTACCAAAAATACATCAGTTATAGCCCCATAAAGACCCATATTTGGTTGAGGCTGACTTCCAGTCTAAAACATTTGCTGTAGATACAGTTCTTCTTGCTAAACTTTTCTTATGGGCAGTGTCCATTCATTTCAATGCAAAAATACTTAACTGTTTTTTTTTGTTTGTTTTTTTGTTTTTTCACTGACACATGTGAAACAAAGGAGATCATTGGTCACTTAACATTTACAAATTAAATCTAATGTACCTCACTTCAGAACAAAGTTTAGTGCTTCACTCATTAATTCTGCAGAAATTCACCATGTTTTATCCCCAACAGGGTTGGACTGTACATGCTTTTTATTTGTATTTCTTTGTTGTTCTTTACTGTAATTCCAGAAGCCACAGTGACTAGTTGTCTCCTGTCTTGAGGCTTCACCAGTCCATGTGGGCGTCTTCCTTCTGAAATACAATAACAGTTTCTAAGCATATGGAGCTGTATTGGAGGGCATGGTCAGTGAAGGAGCAGGGTAACACTTACAGCACTTGTACAGAGTGTTGAGCCTCCTTTTGTCATTGGCGCTTGTAACACCTAATTACAGGGTAATAACAAATACATTTAGGAACTACTATGTAATAAGCCAGTATCATTCAGTTGGATTTGTCTGTTGGAGCAAAAGCTGACTTGTGTCACGTAAAAGACAGACAAGAGGATAAGTTTAACATTTCTTTCTTATGATTGAAAAGTTTGGACAGAAAATAAGACATGGACAACATTAAACATTGATTTTTGAGTTACCTTAATGCATCTTGAATTTAACATTGAATCTGGAATATTACCTGAGAGTGGTGAACGAACAGTGTCAACAATGGAAAACTGGAAACAAGAGCATGAAATCAGAGGGCGAGGAGAGAGAGCGCTTTTATAGATTGACCAATGTCACAGCTAACCAGTATAAAAATGTGCCCAAGTGGCAGAGCTCATCTGCAGGCTCTTCTGCCACATACTGAAGACACGTGTACAAATACTGTCTCATATGTGATCAGACATTTCCAGTTTACCCAAGTATGGTGATTAGATATTCATTTCATGTTTTCAAATTTAAATCCACACAGTGGACATTGTACATGTTTACATTTATTTAACATTTGGTATACAATTAGATTTATATAAGGACATTTTGTTGTTTGTGGGGACATTCTATTACTTACATAATTTCAAACATTCTGATTTCGTAGCTGCAAAATTCACATTGTAAGTTCAAGTTGTACCTGATTTCTACTGTCTTAAAACATGAAAAACAAATCAAGTTCATTTTAAAAGGGTTGCAGTGGTTCAAAGTTATTCCTCTCTTAGCTTATGCATTCAGAGCATCCCATTTATTGTGTATTTCACAACTCTCAGAAACCTGAGCAGACTTTTGTTACTTTTGTGATGATAAAACTAACAACAACTAGTATGCAAAACCAAACTTCCTGTTTATAGAGCATTTTATTGACAGCATGCAGCTGACTTATTTTGACCTTCAGAGCTGTTTATATAATATATCTGAACTGGGGCACAAGGACACATTTTGCTTAAATACATGGGAAAGGTCCAGGGGCCAGTCTACACATTATGTCTGGTTTTGAATGAATCGCTACAAAATTTCCCATACCAAAAGCACTTTTGATAAATGGTCAAAACTCAAAGCTGTACACAGAATTGTTCTCAAAAGTGCTGATTGTTGAAAAAGTTGAGCAGGTTGAAGCAGGTGCATCTTCTATAGGTTTTTCCCAGCTCTTATCTACTGTACATGCATGACCTCCACATAGGAGGCAGAGCCAGTATAAAAAGGCTCAGGCTCTGAGCTCAGTGTCTGTGGGTTAGGATCTTATGGTAAGCTCTTGTACCTCACTAAGTGCTGGTCCAGACTTTTGCTCATCAGCTCAATGGAACATCATGTCTCCACAGGTCTCCAGGATGTCTCCTTCCAGGTTCTCCGTGCTGGCTCTGCTGCTGCTCTCGGCCTACTGCTGGGCTGAGGAGGTACGCTTTACATTAGACTGATTCTTAATATACTTAGTCCAAGAACTAAATTTTAACATTTTCATCTTCTATTGTGTTATTCTCGTCCCAATGATATCCAACAAACAGTCAGGTACGATTTCATTCCACTTATAAAAACATTTGAAAAATCTGAATAATATATACTTTCTTTTTTCTGCAGACCTTTCTGTGTCTGAAATCATTGAGAACGCCAACAAAAATATTGGTAAGACTGCACTTATGTGAGCTTTATACGATGGTTCACAGATTCAGCTCAGTGTGGGCTGTGGTGGCGGCTGTGGTGGCGGCAGAGGTCATCAGGCCTCTAGTCATGTGCTGCCCATCGATTAGTTGGTTAAAACTGGGGCGTGGCAAAAGCTCTAAAAAAATATACTATTATGTATCTTCATGTATCTGACCAAACTCCACCCACAGGACTACACCTGCAAGGGAAGTTCAAACAAAATTCACCATATGAATCATAAGTGTAATCTGACTTTTACATGTAAACACCAAAAAATACCAACTCTTCAGCTCGCTCACTCAGTGGCTTAAAGCTTAAAAGAGTACATTTTTCCTAATATAGTATCTTTAAGATATCCCTTTATGATAGCACAGCATGCTACAAAATGTACACATTATCAAAAGGCATGGTGACAAAAAAGTATTACTAGTAGTACTATTTTTATACAATTACGTTCTGATCTTATTTAAAACAAATAAAAATAAAAATGCCTGAACACGAACAAGAAAGACTTTAAATCATTGCCATTTAGCGCATACAAAGTCTTCCTCCAAAGTTTGAATTCAGCCACTGACAATTAGAAATGACTAAAACTTGAGTTAAAACTCAACTGATCACCCACTCTGTATTGGTCATATGGCGGTTTGTTAGGGAGAAACACTGTCTGTATTGATCAGAACTCCAGCTTTGATCATTGTGTTATTGTGGCTCCAGTGCGTCGTGAAGGTGAGCCTATGCTGATCGAGGGAGACATTGCCATCGACAACGAGGCTGAGAGGAACGCTGACCCCTGCACCTCCAGAGGCTGCAAGTGGGGAAAGTACACTGACGGAAAGGTTTACATCCCCTACTACATCGCCAGCCACTTCTGTAAGAAACAACAGTACACCCCCAATCACGAACCTGCCAGCAAATGTGACAATCAACCAATGTTTCCATGTTCTTTCAGCTTCCAGAGAAAAGTCCATCATCACCCGTGGTCTGGAGTCTTTCTCCTCCTTCTCCTGCATCCGCTTCAGACCCAGCAGAAGCTCTGATCGTGACTGGCTGAGCATCGAGTCCAGAGACGGGTAAAGCCACTTCTCCACTTAAACAGCGTTATGAGGGAAGAGTTTGGCTCTATCCTGTTGTACCTGCTGTTCCCTGGGGCTCTTCATGTTTTTGGGGGCGGCACAGTGATGAAACAGAGTGAAGGGCCACAGACTAAAGGACAATGAAGTAAATCATTCAGATGTTGCTGTTAGTTTGTACTCAGCCACCACATCTCTCCACTGTGACAGGTGATCACCATCAGGCAAAGATCAGATCAGATCAGATCTGTGGAGAGGCAAGCCAGCCAATCAATTCCCCTTGGAATGTTAAAAACACATGCAATTGTTATAATCAGACAGCAGGGCATTGTTGGATTTGGAAACTAAACTTTTCATACAAATCCATTCTAATGACTTGTGTCAGAACTAGTAAAGCTAAACTTTTTCCCACCTGCAGCTGCTGGTCGTATGTGGGTCGCCGTGGAGGAAAGCAGACTGTGTCTTTGAACCGTGGAGGATGTCTGTACCACAACACTGTCCAGCACGAGCTGCTCCACGCTCTGGGCTTCAACCATGAGCAGACCCGCTCCGACAGGGACAACCACATCAGGGTGCTGCTGGAGAACGTGGTGTCTGGTAAGATAGGCCACAAATACATTCAATGACAGCATGGAGAATAGGTTGAAACATTATATGAACTCATTGGAGCTCAAAAGCCCAAGCCCTGGTTCTGGAAGTAAATTTTCCCATTAATTTTTCTCATAGACTTTTCAGGAATTAAAAAAAAAAAAGGATGAAAGCTCATGACTTATCAGCTCTGTTGTAACGAATGACCACAAGACCTAATATGTATTTAAAATCTGATTTTGAAACTTAATAAACTGCTAAGTTATTAAAACATTTTGCCAAATGTTTTAAATGCCCTTTTTGGACTTCAAACAACTGCTATGTACTAATATGAATATTAGCACATAGCTGGTCACCCTCTGTGATGCCTTTGAACTCTTAATATGTGAAGTTTTTGAAAAGTCTATGGGAAAAATTAATGGAAAATGTAGCATGATGGACTGCAAAATGAGTGGGAGTGCTGAGCTCCATGGGAAGACAGAAGTTGATGACTATTCAGAGTTTCGGTTGTTCTATGACCCTCATCTGATTCTTCTCTTTCACAGGAATGGAGCACAACTTCAGGAAAATCGCCACTTTGAACCAAGGAACTCCCTACGACTATGGCTCCGTCATGCAGTACTTCAGGTGAGAACAGCACCAGCCACCCCCCATGTACACTATAGGCCTCTCCATACAAAAAGTATGGAATAACACCTAAGTCTTAAGTCCCTATTTAGTCAGAGGAACCATCCAGTCTCCGTCGCTCATGTTCACACAGGTGGCAAGTGAGTCTAACTGGCTACAGATGCTCCTCAACTTACGAGGAGTTACGTTCCGGACACCAGTTCGTTAGTTGAATTTGTTCGTAAGTCGTTATTATATGTTTAAGGCTTGTATAAGTTATCTATATGGATTTGTACTGCATTTAAATAACACTAATATCACTAATAACACAATAACACTAAAAAATAACACTAAATAATACTAATATGCTTTTTAAAAATATGGAAAACTGATGAGATAAAAAGAAGAGAGGGACACAGAGACAAACGCAGTCAGCTGAGAGAGAGAGAGAGCACGCGTGTGTGTGAATGTATGTATGAGACTGTGTGTGTGTGTGTGTGTGTGTGTGTGTGTGTGTGTGTGTGTGTGTGTGTGTGTGTGTGTGTGTGTGAATGTATGTGTGACACTGTGTGTGTGTGTGTGTGTGTGTGTGTATTTACCTCCTATTTTCCTTGAGCTCTTGTGGAAAGATTTGCCCTCTTCTTAAAACGTGCAAACCAGCCATGGCTGGCAGAAAAGGTTTCTTCCGCAGCACTTTCTCCTGCCTTAGCCTTAAGGTCATTAAAAAGCGATATGGCCTTCTCACTGATCAGCATAAGGCTCAAAGCAACACGCCGCTGCCGCTGATTTTCGAGCCAAATACCAAGAAGTTTCTCCATCTCTTCCATGAGTTTCCCTCTCTTCTTGCTTATGATGGTGAATTGCATACCCGCTGCACTTTTCACATGCTCCATAATGCGGTCCTTTTGTTTATATACCGTACCAATTGTTGAACGGTTCACGTTGTACGCGTGTGCCACATTCACCATCTTCTCACCAGCATCAAGTTTCTTTATTATCGCCACCTTCTTTTCAAATGAGATGGCTGCCGCTTTTTCACAGAAGCTTCACTAGAAGCTTTTCACTTTTCACCAACCATATTGGATTACTGTACGCATGCAAGAAAAACAACAAAGTTCATAACACCGCACCGTAGTAACACCGTAGTAACACCGTAGTAACACCGTAGTACGCCCACTCAGTTGAAGTTCTGAACACTTCTACTGATGCTGCGCAGCCCCTGCCTGTGCGTCAGCGGCGGAAATATGCACTACGTACTGTACCCGGATGTCGGAATAGGCGCTAAATACAAAATTTCACTTGCGTACATGTACAGAGCTTTTGCCCAAACATTTAACTTTTTTTTTTTTTTTTCAACCCTGTTCGTAACTCCGAATGTTCGTAAATCGAATGTTCGTATGTCGAGGAGCGTCTGTATTTGCTTTTACTTACTGCATCCAAGCAATTTCTGTGGATCAAATTTTCGAACAAAAGCAGTGGTGTACATGTAAAAAAAATATTAGGAACTGAAAAGGGTTCCTACAGAGTGAAAACCCTTATGTGACGCATTCTACTCTTCTTCCCATGGCCAGAACTGCTTTCTCCAAGAATGGTAAGCCCACCATGATCCCTATCCCCAACGCCAACGTGAGCCTGGGGAACGCCAAGGAAATGAGCTCCAATGACAAAAAGAGGCTTAACTCTCTGTACCAGTGCTGTGAGTGTCACCCACACAATCAGATGATTCATACTTTAGATCTGTCTCAACTCATGAAGTATTTTTGTGTTGCAGAAGGATCGATGCATGGTGTAATGTTGAGACAGAAGATCACTGCTCACTGTGATCCCTGGAGATGTCATAAATAAACATGATGTGAAATGTTAACCTGGTGTCATTTACTTTACAATCCAGTAAAATCATTTAGTTGATTAACTGATCTATGGCGTCTTAGATTTACATGCAGAAAGGAGCAATCATTTTTGGTAGTTATATGTTAAAAGGCAAAATAGTTGTTTTTGCATGAACTCCCATGCAGGTGTCTTGTGAGTGAGAACAGTTTAAATAGGATATTTCATTGTTTTGAGAGATTTTAGTCAACATGTCTTAACATGTCTTAAGTTGACAAAGTATTTCTTCAGTAGAATACAGCCCTATTATTGATATGTTTGTCAGGTTGTTTTGTTAGTCCATTCTACCAAACTGTTTGGAAATGAGGCAAGGGTGGTGCAGTAGGTTAACAGTTTAATTATATGAATTAAGCACAATATTTACAATGTCGAAATAAAAATGGCCTTTAAAAGAGTCCTAAAAAATATTTAAAAGTTACTATTAAAATGTCCACAATTGGCTAAAATCGGGGGTAAAACAAATATGAATCACTCCCAAGCCCTCCAGGTAAACCAGGTCACTCTCCAGCAATTGAAGCGGGGTACAGCTCTGTGTTCGGATCCGGTCCTTCACGTCCAACTGCTACCACGCCACATATTCGATTAGCAGTGCCAGGCGTCGAATCAGTGCCACCACGTCCCCAGTGACTCCGATCCGCCACAGGTCCTCCGGCTCCCGACGCCACGCTTCCAATGGGCTGAGGAAGGACAAGTCACACCTTTAATGCTCCCTCCAGGACACAGGTTAACCCCACACACCCACACGGACGCATACACAAGGGTTAATTGTGCCATGTTCCTTTACTTAGCTCTGTCAGGTGTTTCATCCATGCCACCGCAGCTGTTCCTTGCTCTCCTCCGGATTCCATTAGCATGTTGACGTCGGGCTGTAAACAAAAAGAGTGCCCCTTAACTCTCGGCCATGGACAGGCCTCACTCACGCTCATAAGATTCACAAGGTACGTTCTAGGGATGTCCCGATCCGATCACGTGATCGGAAATCGGCCCCGATCACGTGGTTTCGGATCGGATCGGAATTGGACCTTACCAATTACTCCCGATCAGGATCATATATATATGTATATATATTCTTATTATTTTTTAACATATCCTAGATGAGATCTATGGTTATGTGTGGAGTCTCACTCTGAGACTCCACACACTCACTCTGAGAAACATTCTTCGAGCTGCCTGCGCTTCGCAAAGCGCGAGTACAGAGAGGAGATAAGAAGAGCGCTATAATGAGCGCTATAATGTTTGGCGAGTATGTCTGGGTCTGGAAATACTATAAAGTTGATGACAACAACATTGCCATAGCAAATTGTGGGATATGTAAACTTGGGATTGTGAGGGGTGGAAAGGAAAGGACGACATTTAACACAACAAACCGATACGGCACCTCAAAAACAAACACCCAAAGACGAGTCAGCTCACTCTGCAGGAGAGTTTGAAAAGGAGAGAAAAATGCCCCTTGACAGTGCGAAGGCCCAGGAGAACACAGCCAGGAGCACAAATGATCGCAATGAGTGACCTACCATTCGCCTTTGTAGAGAACCCTGGATTTCTTCTGCTTATGGAGCACGTCGAACCTCGATTTGAAGTGACATCTCACCACTATTTCACCGAGAAAGCTCTGCAGCTCTTTATAAGAAGATTTCTGATAAACTACATGTCCTGTTATCAGATGTGAACCATGTTTGGTTCACCACAGACATCTGGAGTTCATCCGTGACATCCGCGGACTTCCTCTGCTTTTTCCATTTCTGGGTCACGGGAGCAGCAGATTTGCTGCCCAGAACACAATGCACCAGCCCCCATGGGTCCAAGGGAGGACGGCCCACATCGAACCGCCAACCCCTGAATCTGTAGGCAAACACTCTACTAACTGAGCTATTACCTCCCCACTTTATTATTATTATTATTATTATTATTATTATTATTATTATTATTATTATTATTATTATTAGGGGGCCAAGCGCCGAAGGTGATCGGAATCGGATCGGAGGACCAAAAAACCTGATCGGGACATCCCTAGTACGTTCCTTTACTTTGTTGGCGCATTGAGGTCGGGCTGTGCTTAGCTCTTGTAAGGCGATGTACTGGCCCTTGATGGTGCGTCCTTTCGCCTGGTCCTTGGCCTTGTCCTGTCCCGTTCTCCATCACCTGCATCCTCGCTGCCTGCTGCTTTTTTGCTTTCTGTTTTCTGTTTCCTCTTTTGTGACCGCACGCCCCAGGTCTTCCTTCTCACTGTCTGTCTTTTAAGAAAATACTGGTCCCACTACAGCCAATAGTATTGAGTGGGAGGGAATGTTCAGTAGTTCGGTCTGCTCGTCCTCCAGGTTTAGTTAGTCTTTCAGTCCAATGCAACACAGCAAACTAAATCACAACATCACAAACAACCCACAACCCAGAGCAAGCAAGAAGCAGTTCCAAACTGAGAAAAAGACAGGACAGCCTTCTCACATTTAAAAGTAACATTTTTACAATCCATTTACTTATTTTGCACTATACATTTTTTTCTAATGTCATTTTCTCCAATATCATCCACCTCTAAACCATATTCAACAGAATATGAAATACTGAAATACTGATGGAACAATTCTTTCTTTCAAATGTCGGTGCATATTTGAAACGGCTAAACCAAAACAACTGCAATTTGGAAGACTGAGTGAGAGTGGGTGGTGGGTGGTTCCTCCTCTGAGCTCACATATGGGGACTGTCCAACACTGATAACAACAGACAGTCATGTGACATCACAACATGCTAGAATGACTATACTTGTGCTAGTATGCAGGTCAGAATTGTATGGGGAAGTTTGCTGAAGTATCAGATTACAGTTTTGTTTACCAGGTTTATGGTTAAGATCTCTGCAATAACAAGACCTATCCATGAGAAACAAAAACCGATGCAAAGCTCAGTGTCTATTCTGTTAGCATATTAGCTTCTGTAGTGATAAGTGGCGTCATCATTCATCTCTCACTACATGATGACTGTCAGTTGAAAGGACATTTAAGCCATAATAATAATAATAAGGTATGTTTGTGTAGTGCAGCCAATCCCTAGCAAATAATTATAGTAAGGCCAGATTCTTTCCGGCTGATAGCTGGAAGTGCTGATAGCTGATATAACAGCTGATATATTAGTGATGTAATGATTCATTGTCAATCGTCAATTTAGCTGTTTTACCATACTATTGTATTATATTTGTCTTTGGTAGGAATGTGCTGATCCAGCTTTTTCTGTTAAGATACTGATGTCAATACTTTGGCCGATACCCGATATCAATTGATACTAGGGTAGAGTCTGGGGATTTATTTATTTCCTTTAAACATAAACAGTGTAGAATAAAAAATATCCAGATTTGTTTTGAAACTGGTGATTTTGGGTGGGTACTATTTTTCAGTGCAGAAAAACACAGCCGAAGCACACACCACCCTGCGTAACAGGGGAACTGCCTTCTTGGTGAATAACAGGGATTCCCCTGTCAGCGTGGTGTGTGCTTCAGCTGTGTTTTACCGCACTGAAAAATAGTACCCACCCAAAATGACCAAGTCAAGCTCTCTGTGTTGATTTGCACATTTATTTGCACTCGATATGAATGCGCACTACACAGAAAGTAATTGGGAAACGCATCGAGCAAATTAATTCCTTTTGGCCGAAATCTTTCTCTGGCGACGTTAGACTCCAGTCTAACGCGGAGTAGCTGCAGATACCGCGGCGGTCAGTGCTGACAGACCTGGACAATGGCTGTGTCACCAGAAAAATGCTTTCCACCACTTATTTTAGTCTCTGGACTGTGGGGAGATGCCCAAGTTTTACCTGGGGGTGGCATATCCCTTTAAGAGAGTCAAAAATTAGGGTTATTATTATGAGTGAAATTGTTTACTTTCTTCATTTTTTTGTCTTACTGAATCTGCCTGAAGTATGGACCGAAAT
Organism: Paratrypauchen microcephalus; assembly: GCA_036785185.1. Taxonomy (NCBI): domain Eukaryota; kingdom Metazoa; phylum Chordata; class Actinopteri; order Gobiiformes; family Gobiidae; genus Paratrypauchen; species Paratrypauchen microcephalus. The sequence continues at coordinate 27,426 of JAVJIX010000142.1, forward strand.
ACATGAACTCCTCCACTTGAGGCAGGGACTCTCCACCCACCTGTTTGCCTTTAGTAACATCTTAAAGATCACATATTGTGCTTGCGCCTGCTCTGTAGTTATAATCTAAGACATCCCTGGATCGTTCTGTTTTAACACACATTCGCACATTTGAAATCACAATATTGATCTAAAACAACTTCATTAAAGAAACAAGTCTGCTGATTTTTGCGTTAGAAAAGAATTGGTGTGACAGATCTATTGGGGCAATGTATAAATGGCTCATACCAAACATGCCACATAAAGGTACTGTCAAGGCAAACAGACCCTGTCGTTCTGGTGCAGCACACACTTATCATTACTCATGAATTTATAAAATGATATGCACTCAAAATAAACATGGATACAATGATTAAAACCAAATATTAGGTTTATTAAAGCTGGGTCCTTGGCAGGCCCACGTCGCCCCATGTTGACATATCACTCCCCACAGATCCTTAACACTGGCAGCTCCTATGGATAGCTGCACATCACGCGAACAAGCAGCAGATTTGAACCAAAATCGTTACGAGACGATGCCAAATCCTACATGTATCACAGATTAAGAAATCAAAAGAGTGTGCATGAATAATACATGAGCTTTGGGTATTTTGAAAGGCACTATATCTAGTCTAGTGGTTTAAAACACATCAACATAAATCCACATTTATTTAATTAAATTAAAGTATGATAAAAGGAGAAATTCAATTTGTCAACTGGACAAAGTTTATTTGAAGAATCCTTCTTTAAACTTCTTCAAACCAAAATCAAAACAAAGGAAACAATAGGGCTAGCCAGGGGGGTATTCCACAAACGTCACTAAACATAGCGGCGCCTAAGTGGCTAGTCCTCGCCTGACTTAGCCGCAACTTAGACTAAAGCCTCAAGTTGTTACACTAACACATTTCAGCTGTGCCTCAGCAGCGCTAACTTCAGTCAGGCCTAAGAAGGCTTGGCCTACGCGCGTGCACGGGGTACATAAGAAGCTGTGACAAAGAGGGCCTTTGTCCCTATATACTCACCTTAATTTCATAGTGATTTTTCCATACTAAACTAAACTACTGAGTATAACTATCCCGGGTTTGTTTTATTTAGCTATGTTTAGTTTTGTTAAGTTAATCACCACATACACAAGTTACTTTAAATCATTTTATTTGGTTAAACTGGTCCAATTTTGTTAAACATTTCACTTACCTGCTTACCTGTTACTCCACATGGTCTGGAGACAAAAGAGGGGGCGTGCCTTGAGACGGCCATATTTATAGCCTTTGGGGGGAAGGTTTGGGCCAGATCATGTGAAGGGGAGAATTGGTTTCAGTTCCTTTTTGTTTGTTAAGTTTTGTATAGTTGATTTTGATGTGTTAGTGTTTATAGTTTATGTTAAGCACTTTGATTTAAAGGGGACTTAGGTCCTGGAAGAAAATAGGTTAACTTGGAAGCAAAAGTTAGTTGCCTGATATATCTTACCCTGTGTGATTGTGAACTGACCTGGAGGGAGGAGCTTCCTGTGGGGGGAACTATAAAAGCAGGGCAGCTTAGCCTTTAGGGGGTTCTCATCAGTGTAGCCGGGTACACGTGGGTTTTTCCTTAGTTTTGTTAATTTCGGTTGCTTATGTCTGATTTCGAGCACAGTTATTTTTTGTAAATATGTAATTGTTTCTCCACGAATATCACGGCGAAAGATTAAATAAACATGTGTCAAAAGAAATCTTTCCAGAGTCTGCCTCCTACTTAAGACCGCATTGGCCAGCTTCCCCACATTTGGTGGCAGTGGTGGGATCCAGGCCAGTGGGAGGCAGTGAAGATGACGTCAACAAGACAAAACCCGAAGAAGGCTCGTGCTGAGGCAGGAACAGATCCGCTGGACGACCAGCAGGGGGCAGTCGGCGGAGAACCGGAATCACAGGTCAACAGTGTGGATGAACTGTCAGGTCTACTACATCGCCTCATGCAGCAACAAGACGAACAATGGACTAAAATGCGTAGAGACATTTCCAACCTCCAGCGTGAGCTGCAACAAAGTCACGTGGCACAAGTGGAGGGTCCGGAAGAGCTGAGAGCAGAGGAGCTTCCAACCCAGAGCTCTCATTATGGCCATATGTATTCCAGGCAATCCAGCACCGTAAGGAATTACAACTGGAAGGGCCCAAAAATGCAACCCTACACTGATGGTGAGGACATTGAACAATATTTGTGCACATTTGAAAGAATTGCACATGCATGCCAGTGGCCATACGATGAGTGGGCTCTCCGTCTTGCACCACTCCTAACTGGCAAAGCACGTTCAGCTTATGTTGCTATGGACATTGATGACACTATGAACTATAACAAAGTGAAACGTGCCGTTTTGCAAAAGTTTGAGATCAGCACAGAGACTTACCGGCTGAGGTTTCGTTCATCTGAGCTAGGAGACAACGAGACACCGCAGGAGCTACAGGTCCGACTGAAGGAGCTGTATAACAAATGGATGGACCCAAAGGCGAAAACTAAAGAACAAATTGGAGATGCAATCATCCTGGAACAGTTCCTCAGAGTACTGAGTACGGAGCTTCGCACTTGGATTAAAGAAAGGGATCCTAAGACTTCTAAAGAAGCTGCGGATATGGCCGAAGCTTTCCTTGCTGCTCGTCGCCCCTCAAAGACTTTACTGGCCCCAAAAATCCGCCCACCCTCCCCATCGAGTAAGACCTTTGTCCCTGAGGCTAGGCCCAGACATTTTAGATCTAGTGCCCCCCTACATGCATCTAGACCAAACTATGCTTGTCATTTATGTGGTCAAATAGGTCATCTTAAAGCACAGTGTCCCAAAACCAATAGTAGGCGTAGTAAAAACTACATGTGTAGTATGTCCAACTTATCTACTAAAGTAGACAGCTGGGAGGGTCATCAGGAGGAATTAACCATGGGGGTGGTTATAGATGACAAACCTTGTATTGCCCTTTTAGATTCAGGCAGTGACCGTACTCTGGTCAGACAAGACAGCTTACCTAAGGATGTCATATTTTGTGGAGGGACTGTTGATATTGTATGTATCCATGGTGACAGGGTAAGCTATCCCATTGCTGATGTTACGGTTCAAATTGAAGGCCAGTCTATTGCACTCTCTGTAGGTGTACTAAAACAGCTGCCTTACCAAGTTGTATTAGGCCTAGATGTCTCAATCCTTCCTGAGCTCATTGCTAAACAATCTATTGAGAATAAATCAAATATTAATGACTGTTTAATGGCTGTTACTAGATCTCAAACTCAGCAGAAAGGAACCAGGGAGAGTACAGGTTGGGAGGAGCTACCCTTCGCTAATACAGAGATGCTATGTGCTAACAAAAGAAAAGTCAGGAAAAGTAAAAGACAAAAGAGACAAGATAAAGTCAAAGGAACCAGATTGGAGGAAAAAATATTAACACCAACTGAATCAGATTTGTTTCCCATTTGTAGTGATGTGGCAAGTTTACAAAAACAAGACCCAACCCTAGCTAATTTGTATTCGAAATGCGTTCCTGAGACAGCAAAAGTAACAAGAGGGGAAGCAGTTTTTGTTGTTAAGGGTGAGAAACTTTACAGACGAAGTGAAATTGGTGACCAGTTAGTAGTCCCACAAACATTGAGGCCTACTATCCTTAAACTCAGTCATTCAATTCCGTGGGCAGGACACTTGGGCCAAGCTAAAACATTTTCTAGAATGGTTCCTAGGTTTTACTGGCCTCAGCAATATTCAGACACCATAAAGTACTGTCAGTCATGCCCTGTGTGTCAGTTAACAGCCCCAGGAAAAAAGGGAGATAGGGCACCCCTCATTAGTATGCCAATTATTGACACCCCTTTCTCTCGCATTGCCATGGACATTATTGGACCACTGGAGCGGAGCAGTGCCGGACATCGGTATATTCTAGTGGTGTCAGACTATGCCACTAGGTACCCAGAGGCATTTCCATTGAAAAAGGTCAAAGCACGCCAGATTGTCACCTGCCTCATCCAGCTCTTCTCCAGAGTGGGCATCCCAAGAGAGATAATCACAGACCAGGGCACCAACTTCACCTCCACACTGCTGAAACAAATCTACAATCTCTTGGGAATACAAGGAATCAAGACAAGTCCATATCACCCACAGACCGATGGGCTTGTCGAGCGCTTCAATAAGACACTCAAATCTATGCTGAGGAAATTTGTTGCTGATTCAGGAGCAGATTGGAATCAGTGGCTTCCGTTCTTACTGTTTGCTTACCGGGAAGTGCCGCAAACCTCTACAGGATTTTCACCATTCCAGCTTCTTTATGGACATTCTGTTCGAGGGCCTCTGGACGTCCTAAAGGAGGCATGGGAGGGGCCAACTCCTGAACGAGGATGTAATGAACTTTCATATGTATTAAAAATGAGAGATAAACTGGAGCAGTTTAAAGAGCTTGCTTGTGACAACCTGGCGCAAGCACAACAGAGACAAAAACACAGTTACAACAAATCGTCAAGAAGAAGAATGTTCCAGGTGGGCCAAAAAGTCCTGCTGTTACTGCCTACATCAGAAAGTGGACTCCTAGCTAAATGGCAAGGCCCATATGAGATCCATCAAAAAACAGGACCCGTCACCTATGAACTTTTTATGCCAGAACGCCGCAAAAAGTATCAAATATTTCACATTAATCTGCTTAAGGAGTGGGTTGACCGACCAGACCAGCTATCCTGTCTGGCACGCACAGTTATTGATGAGGAGGAGCTTTCAGAGCAGTACTTCCCCTTGCCAGCAGAGACGCCAGTGTTCCCTGATTTAAGCCATCTCACCACAGAACAACAACAGGACCTTCAGATCTACATGACTGATCAACTGTTTAGTGTGAGACCTGGATATACTCACCTCATCCAGCACCAGATTCGCCTACGGTCGCCAGAACAGCAGCCTCTTAGAGATACTACCTGCCGCATCCCAGCTAAACTTGTCCCAGAGTTAAAGAGAGAAGTGAAGGAGATGTTGGAAGCTGGGATTATTGAACCATCGCGCAGTGAGTGGTGCAGCCCTGTAGTCTTGGTTCCCAAAAAAGAAGATCCAAGGCTCAGATTCTGTGTGAACTTTTCTAAGCTAAATGCTGTGTCTGTGTTTGACCCCTACCCAATGCCAAGGGTAGATGAACTGATTGAGCGGCTAGGTCATGCAAGTTTTCTGACAACCCTAGACCTCTGCAAGGGGTATTGGCAAGTGCCCCTTGACAAAGCCTCAAGAGATCTAACAACCTTTCGGGTACCCAGTGGTCTCTTCAGCTTCCGAATGATGCCGTTTGGTTTACACGGAGTGCCGGCAACATTCCAAAGGCTAGTGGACGAGGTGCTAAGAGGAGCTGAGGACTATGCTGCTGCATACATTGACGACATTGTCATCTTCAGTCAGTCATGGGAGGAGCATCTGCAGCATCTGTCTGACGTCTTCAGGCGCATCCAGGAGGCAGGTCTTGTCATTAACGGCAAGAAGTGCCATGTCGCCAAGCCTGAGGTGCAGTACTTGGGCTATGTGATTGGAGCTGGGGGTATCCATCCTCAGGTTGGGAAGATTGAAGCCATTTCTGCGACCCCATTGCCAAACACCAAAAGAAGGTTGAGATCCTTCTTGGGGTTAGTTGGTTGGTACCGTCGTTTAATCCCAGACTTTGCAACCAGAGCTGCCCTGTTATCTGACATGACCAGTAACAATAGCCCCGTAAAGGTTAAATGGACTCCTGAAACTGTATGTGTTTTTAATGATCTGAGAGACTGCTTGTGTCAGCAACCAGTTTTGCAGTGTCCAGATTTTGAACTGCCGTTTACCGTACAGACTGATGCTTCAGAGGTGGGGCTGGGGGCGGTGTTGCTACAAGGGGAGGAGGGAAACCAACTTCCGGTTCAATACATTAGTCGGAAACTGTTTCAAAGGGAGAAAAAGTACTCGACAATCGAGAAGGAGGCTCTTGCAATTAAGTGGGCTCTGGACACTCTGAGATACTATCTCATTGGTAAAGAGTTTGTTTTGGAAACTGACCACCGTGCACTGCAATGGATACATAAAATGAAGGACACTAATGCTCGTATTACTCGATGGTATTTGTCTCTGCAACCATTTTGTTTTAAGGTTCAGTACAAACCAGGGCACAAAAACGTCATTGCGGATTTCTTGTCCCGTGACTCAGATGAGTAACGGTCTTATGGGGGGGGTGTGTGACAAAGAGGGCCTTTGTCCCTATATACTCACCTTAATTTCATAGTGATTTTTCCATACTAAACTAAACTACTGAGTATAACTATCCCGGGTTTGTTTTATTTAGCTTTGTTTAGTTTTGTTAAGTTAATCACCACATACACAAGTTACTTTAAATCATTTTATTTGGTTAAACTGGTCCAATTTTGTTAAACATTTCACTTACCTGCTTACCTGTTACTCCACATGGTCTGGAGACAAAAGAGGGGGCGTGCCTTGAGACGGCCATATTTATAGCCTTTGGGGGGAAGGTTTGGGCCAGATCATGTGAAGGGGAGAATTGGTTTCAGTTCCTTTTTGTTTGTTAAGTTTTGTATAGTTGATTTTGATGTGTTAGTGTTTATAGTTTATGTTAAGCACTTTGATTTAAAGGGGACTTAGGTCCTGGAAGAAAATAGGTTAACTTGGAAGCAAAAGTTAGTTGCCTGATATATCTTACCCTGTGTGATTGTGAACTGACCTGGAGGGAGGAGCTTCCTGTGGGGGGAACTATAAAAGCAGGGCAGCTTAGCCTTTAGGGGGTTCTCATCAGTGTAGCCGGGTACACGTGGGTTTTTCCTTAGTTTTGTTAATTTCGGTTGCTTATGTCTGATTTCGAGCACAGTTATTTTTTGTAAATATGTAATTGTTTCTCCACGAATATCACGGCGAAAGATTAAATAAACATGGGTCAAAAGAAATCTTTCCAGAGTCTGCCTCCTACTTAAGACCGCATTGGCCAGCTTCCCCACAGAAGCCCTGAACAAGCGACTCTCGAAAACGCGATCATGTCGAAGATTCGGGCCAATTATTTCAGCGCATCAGAACAGAAGTTGCTTTTGGAACTCTACAACACAATTGCAATAACCAAGGCAAGAGACATGGCGTGGCAGAAGATCGCCGTGCACTTAAATACGTAAGTTAAGTCCTTTTAACAGTGCTGAATGTTGATATTATAAGTATGTTTTTCACCTTTGGTGTCAAGACAAATCCGTGGCGCAGGGGATATGTTACGGTCTGGCATGTGGGCTATGTGAGTTCAATTCTCAGAGAAGACAGTTGATGTCGTAAATATTATATATTTGTAGAGCAGTCTTGTCAGTTGTAATTTATTTTTTCTGTGTAAAAGTATTTGCTCCAATTAATACGTTAAATTGTGTTATCTTGTCTTTGAGCAGGAATAATGTGAAGAGGACTGTTTTGCAGGTAAAGACAAAGCATAAAAACATTTTGCAGAGTGGTAAGTAGGCTAATATTAATATTATTATTCAGTGAAATTAGTAATACTGTTGAAATGGTACCTTAATTTAATTTAAAATGAACAGTAGCTACCAAGCCACAGGAGGTGGGAGCCCCCCTCAAAATCTTTCACCTGCAGAGGAGCTGGCACTGGCCCTAAACCGGGGTCGCCCACTGGTGGAGGTAATTGAAGGAGGGATCCCATCAAAGATCCTTCCTGCGAGTTCTCGTGAAGAGTATATTCAAGGTATTCTCTAGGCTAATGCTTGCCTCAGCTGTGATCCAAACATTTGTGTATTTTAATAGTATGTTTGTGTTCTAGTTACTGAAGATGGCGTACACTTGGACCCTACTCAGCAGTCCTCCAGCAGTGCCCTGCCTGACCCTCAGCGGTCCTCCAGCAGTGCCTTGCCTGACCCTCAGCAGTCCTCCAGCAGTGCCTTGCCTGACCCTCAGCAGTCCTCCAGCAGTGGCCTCACACCAGAATGTCATACCTAATGTCTTTTATTGTTTTATGCCTATTGATGGAAATTGATAAATAGGATTTCATTAAAAAGGCTTGCACAGCATCTCTGAAGCAAATTTGTTGAATCATTGAAATGTTGCATCATGGAGTGTGCCTGTTATTTGGCTACATTTTGTTTTAAAAGTAAAGGTTTACCTGTAACTGTATTCTTTGATAGAGATGTCACATAAAATATAAAGTGTCAATGTCGTCAAGTGAGAGTGATGTTAGGCCCAGCTGATATAAGTTCTATGATTATATGAATAATTGTAGGTTAAATTAATTGACATTTGTGTAATATGTGGCAAATGTAAATTCGTGAAAATATAACACAAAAATTGACTTGCGCATGAATACGCCAATAACAGGAATTGGACCCGGGACGCCCACATGAAAGACGCAGGACTTAACCACTCGGCCAAAGTCTTTCTCAGTGATGGCTCTGGAATTCTTCTATCTGATAATGTCGTAAAGACAGCGGTTCAAAAGCATATTTTTAAATTACCGGAGATTTGTCAAGACCAAGAACGTAAGGTAATTTATTTTTTTGCTGATATTGTTTTCAGACAACAGAGATACTCATGCGGGAGGTGTGCGGAACTGTTTGTTTGACACTGTTTACGTCAGGTACGTATTCTCTGAGACACGGCCTGATTAAGCTGCATCTTTAGACCAGGCTAGCAGCTGAAACCATGTTGCCCCAGTAACTCAGCGGGGACTAAGTTTAGCGAGAGTCATGGAACCGAACTCTCCCTAAAACTAGCGCCAACTGTTGAATAAAGCCGGGCTTTGCGCTTAGCCGCGTTCGTGGAATACCCCTCAGGTCATGTCCAGAGATGTGAAAACAGCCATTAGGGTTTGAATAGGTATGCTAAACTAGACGCCAGAGAGAAACTGAAAACAAAAGACAGAAACTCAAAACAAAGAGGTGGGATAGTTTCAGAATAATTTCAGTATAGTTAGCTCCTCCCTGCAGCGAGATATAAGCAGTGTCCATCAGCACTCTAACCATGATGAGCAGCGAACGCTTTCGACCAAATAAACTTTGTCCAGTTGACAAAGTGAATTTCTCCTTTTATCATGGATTCTACCTGGACGACTGAGGGATTCTTCACATAAATTAAAGTATTTGTCTAGTCATAACTACTGTTAAACAAACTTTAAGACATGAGATTATGGCCATCTCCATCCATCCATCCATTTCCTTCCGCTGGCCGGGTCGCGGGGGGCAACAGTCTAAGCAGGGACGCCCAGACCTCCTTCACCCCGGACACTTCCTCCAGCTCCTCCGGGGGGACCCCAAGGCGTTCCCAGGCCAGCCGGGACACATAGTCCCGCCAGCGCGTCCTGGGTCTTCCCCGGGGCCTCCTCCCGGTGGGACATGCCCGGAACACCTCCCGAGGGAGGTGTCCAGGAGGCATCCGGAACAGATGCCCGAGCCACCTCAACTGGCTCCTCTCAACGTGGAGAAGCAGCGGCTCTACTCCGAGCTCCTCCCGTGTGACTGAGCTCCTCACCCTATCTCTAAGGGTGCGCCCAGCCACTCTACGGAGGAAACTCATTTCGGCCGCTTGTATCGGCGATCTCGTCCTTTCGGTCATTACCCAGAGTTCATGACCATAGGTGAGGGGAGGAACGTAGATTGACCAGTAAATCGAGAGCTTCGCTTATGGCCATCTTGTGGAACCAATCTCCATCACATAATGATAAAGTTGTAGATCAGAAATGTTGCATATTTCAGAGATTCTCCCATAGAGTTAAATAGACCCCTGGCCCTCCATCTGAAATTAGAGATGTTAAAGTATAGACAGCAAATGCATTTTTTTCAAATGCAAATGTGTTATTTGTGCCAACTGTGACTTGTCCACACCTGTTCAACTTCACACAAACATTTGCAGTAGCTGTGATAAAGGTTGCTGCTGGGTTGATAAATGTGTATTAATAGTCTATCTAAATTTTAGAAGGGCATAAAAGGCCAGAGGCATAGCAGCTCTCTGATCCTGCGCCTCAAGGTAAGAAGCCAGTATGTATTTGATATGAATAATATGAATTCACAGGATGTATCAGAGTTCAGTTGATTCACTGCCGTTCATACAGGTCTGCTGTCACCATGATGATCTTTCCCTGGACGGTTGTGGCTCTTTTGTTGGTGTCCTCTGCTTGGGCCGAGGAAGGTAAAGAATGAATATATTATACCCAATCTATAGTTGGGTACACAGAAAAAAATACATCATTCATGATAAGTAACAAGAAGTATGTTTTGTGCAATTGTGGACAGGGAAGATGTCTGTGTCACTAAAGTTTGATTTTCAGCTTGTTCTGACGTTGTGACACTTCAGACAATCAGATTAAAATAGTTGTGACGTTCTGCGTGTGAAAGCTGTTCCAGATTGATCATGTGTAGAAGTCAGTCTGAGGTAAGGCCAGGTTATACACACAGTGGTTATCCTTATTTATTTATATGAAATGTCACTAGCAGACAAGTAATTGTCCCTTTGTCTCCACTGAAGTCATAAGTTTTGTGTTAGTTACATATTAGCTAGTTAGCCATGTTTCAATTTTATTTGTAATTTGAATGTGCATTGTGAACAGAATACAAAAAAAAATAAAAATTTGAGGACACACAAAAAAAAAAAAAAATCATCACATATTTAATTGCAGTATTAATGTATTAACTATTTTCAGATTTGTTCTGGCCCTTTACTGTGCACATAGTGTGATCAGATGTCCTGAAACATTTGGGACAGCCCCGAAAGCTAAGCTGTTGTCCCGAATCCCGAATCCGGCCCTAAATGTCCTGAAAATTACACTCAAAGAAAATACTGAGTAGTTATTTTCTGATAAACATAACATGTAAACCCTGGCTACAATCTATCTTTTTGTTTATTTTTTGACGTTCTATATTTAAGCACGAATAAGCATTGATGATAAGCTAACTTTCATTCATTCAACATTATTTAATTATCATTGTGATATCAGAATCATTATTGAGTATCAAGTCTATTCCTTAGTGTCCAAATCAAGTTTCAAAAACAAGTGGCTGGTAGAGGTTTCCTCCCTTCTAGATGTGCCTTCTAAAGAGCCGTCTGTGGGTGAACTGCTGGAGAGAGCCAACAGAAACCGTGGTGAGTATACTGTACATACAGTGTCTCATTTGAAACCACTGAACATGATATTGATAACTGCCTGTTTTAGTTCCTGATGCTGACGAGCCCACCCTGATAGGAGGAGACATCGCCATTAAATCTGAAGCAGACAGGAACGCTGACCCCTGCACCTCCAGAGGCTGTCTGTGGCTCAAGTACACCGACGGAAACGTCTACATCCCGTACTACATCGCCAACTCTTATTGTAAGCACACTCCATTCTACTACATCACCAACTACTACTGCTTAGTACTTCTACATAACATGAGTAACAGGGACGTGCACAGGAATGTTGAGGGGCAGTTGCTCTGGCCTGAAGAAAGGGCAAATCGCCTAATTGGCGATTGTGGCGGGATTCTTCAAGAACTCAGACTTAGTCGGGATAAGCATTTCTATGTGGTTTATTGTGCTCTCCCACAGTGTGAAAAAAGGTGTCAAATGTGCGTGTAAAATATTTACAGTGGTGCAGTGATAAAAACAGTTTTTGCAGACTTCCCCTTTAAGTCTTTCGGTCTTTCGCTCGTTCTCTTTCTCTCCGCACACGTTACCTCCAGTGTAACCAAGACAAGACTGACTGCAGAGTTGCAGAGCGCACCTATATACCCCCATTTGCCCCTCCCACATTACATAACATCCACTGGAAACATTATTTACACCATTTGCACTATTAAATGGTAAATATTTTATGTACCAAACGTTGTGCACGGACATTAGGGTTAATACAAAATCAATAAGTCACATACAACACTTCAAATGCACGGAGAATAGGAAAAATTACCCATGCAAATTATTCGTGGCCCACATGACTACCGGAACTCGTGAAACTGGAGGATTTAAACTCCCGGTGCAGATGTGTCTGGGTTTCCCACAGGAAGAGGGAGGAGGTGGCAGCGCGCAGTAAATGTTCGGGTTTAGCGCGATTTGGATGGGAAAAACTGGCGCTTCTAAGTGTGCACCCTTAGTCGCGGCAGAACACGCTGGAGAGGTTATGGGAATTAGTTTATGGTTGATAATGAAAAGGGTTTGGTGCACGGAGTGCAGCAGATAAGGAAACGGGCGCGCTCGCTCTTAGGGAACGGCAGACAGAAGTTCCGGGAGAAGTTCCGGGAGTCTCCCAGAAAATTATAGTGGCTCCCTGACGCCCGTGTGTCGGATAAAATATCCCAGATTTTAGACAATGTGAGGGTTTTTTGTTGTTTTGTTTTTGTTTTGGACTGTGCAGAGCGTGCACGCAAGATGCACGCGCTGATTGGTTACACTCAGCAAAACTAGCCAATCAGCTTTCAGTGTGGGCGGGGCTTCAATTTACTTTCTCAGACGTTATAATTTAGTGCAGCGAGATGGCAGAATGTAAAAAAACGAAAATATAAAACTCATTTTACGGCAGAATATACTAAAATATATCCCTGTCTGATGAGGGTGAAAAATGATGACACTGTGGTGAGGTGCACTGTGGTGAGGTGCACTGTGTGTAAAATAGGCTGGTGACAGGTGTTTTATGCAAACATGGACATATATTTGAAATGTTTAAACACAAATAACATATTTAATTTAAATTTGTAATTTAATTTTAATATTTAATAATTGAATGTTTAATTTAATTTAATGTTTATGTTTATGTTTAATTTTAAAGTTTAATGTTTAAGAACTCAGTTAAGTTTTTGGAACTTGGGATGTCTGGAACGGGCCTGCTCCGTCACAGCGATTTTTTGTTTTCATTTTCAAATCTAGGCCTAGACCTACATGAAATTCTGTATCCATTGAACGATTTATTATTTATTATTATTATTATTGCCTGGGCAACCTGAGCAACCCCCCCTGTGCACGTCACTGATGAGTAATACTGTTTTGAGGTAACAGTACTCTTACTTGTGTACTCTTGCAGCGGCTCGGGAGCGAGCCATCATTGAGCGTGGCCTGCAGTCCTTCTCCGCTGTGTCATGCATCCACTTCAGACCTTACCAGAACGGAGACCATGAGTGGATCAGCATTGAGTCCAGGAACGGGTAAATACACAGTCACTGGTTAAACACACTCTACACAGCAGAATAGGTTTACAAACAGCCATATTTAACACCCCATATTTAACACTGAGCTGGAGGACAGGTCAGATTTCTATGGTCACATTTGACAATCATATGTAGATTTAAATGATAATGCAGTTTCAGGGTAATTTCATTGTAGTTATCTCCTCCCGGCAGGCAGATATAAAGCAGTGTCCACCAGCATTCTGACCAGAACTGAAGAAGCAGTTGGAAGAGCTGCAAAACGTAATCGAAAAAAATAAACTTTGGTCCAGATGACAAATTGAATTTCTCCTTTGTCACAACAATGCACATGTCTTTATTTGGTTGGTGATAGACATCTCACAAAACTTGGGCGAAAACTCGACTTTGAATCTTTGTTGGGGAAAAAAAGTGTTAAAAACTAGTGGTCCTTATTCAAAACCACAGATAATTATTGAGTGGAAAGCCTATTCATAAGACTATTCATAATATTGCCCATAAATTCACACAAAAATCAATCAATCAATCAATCAAACAATATTTATAAAGCGCTTTTCATACAAAATTATAGCACAAAGCGCCTAAAGCAAATGTCATCCATTTGAAATATAGTCCTGGATTGAAGACCATCTGTCCATGAATAAATCTGTCTTCATTTGGGCGGTGAACCGCTCTTAGTCTGACCTGTCCCCTAGGACCTGTTTGCCTTGGGTGACCCGACCATGAAGCCCCTGACAACAGAGCTCCCGGGATCATTCGGGCATTCGGGGACTCAAACCCCTCCACCACGTTACGGTGGCAGTTCAAGGAGGGGCATATGATATATGATGTCTTTCATTTTACTTTTCTTGAGTCATTATGGAGGGCAGCAACCATGATCTTTTTTTTTTTTTTTTCGATTAAGAGTAACAATTTCAACACAATTAAGATTTGATCTAATATTTTTTGGAAAAATTCCCAATAGCACAAAGGACGGCTCCCTTGCTTGCAGGTGCTACTCCTACGTGGGGCGACAGGGGGGAGGTCAGACGCTGTCTCTGGATCGTGGAGGATGTCTGTATCACAGCACAGTCCAGCACGAGCTGCTCCACGCTCTGGGCTTCAACCATGAGCAGACCCGCTCTGACAGGGACAACCACATCAGGGTGCACTGGGACAACATCATGGACGGTCAGACACCTCACACACCTGCTCTCTTTACACTAGATTAGATTAGTACTAGTTTCTTATGTTCAGACCTCTGTTTATTTCAGACTTTGACAGTTTGGGCTGCTCTCTGCCACCCTCCTCACAAGGGTGATGTGATGTTGCACTGATGTGCCACATGATTTAAACGGGTTTGGTGCCATCTGCAGTGTGACTTCTCGAGAACTGTATCCCAGGTGTGAGAGAGTTGCCCCCTCATCCCAATTCTCAGTCTTGGCATGATCTAATCTGTGGGATACAGATAAGAAGAAGTCAGACTACAGATGGTGCTGGTGTCCTACTGCTCCAAGTAGGAAGACACTACCAAAATCTGTTCCAATCAGCTAACCAGACAATTGTGAGCCATAAATAGAAGTCTGTATATAAGTATAATCATAACAGAGGTCCTAATGAGCCTAATGAAGGAGAACTATGGCTTTTCACAGGGATGGCCTACAACTTCTACATAATCGACACTCTGAACCAGGGCACTCCGTATGATTACAACTCTGTCATGCAGTATGAGAGGTCAGCATCTGCTGTACAGCACACACACACACACACACACACGCACACACACACACACACACACACATGCTTAGGGTTCACTAGTTCTTCACCCTTAACAATAAATATGAATAAAATGTACTCAAAACATCTTACAGCTGAAGAAGGGGTTGGAGTGTTCACTGACACGTTTTCAGAAACGAAAAAAAGAGAAAAAGAAAAATGCATAAAGAATAGACCGTACATACTAGATCTGTTTTGATTATTATATCAGTATTTATCTATATCTAATCTGTTAAATACTTCATACTGAGACAAATATTAGATGTAAAAGAAGTTTCAGCTCCTATTTTTGCTTATTGAAAAACTGATTTGGATTTCCCAGTAAACTTTATTTTTTGGATGCAGAATAATGAACAATTAGGACTGTCAGAGTAATTAACAAACTAAACATTGTAATAAAAGGAATATATCTTATATGAATGTTATTTTTAGACATTCACACCCGGTTTACAAATAATCCATCAGTGTAGTCACAGGTGGACAGCCCAAACTAAATATCGGCCTATGATGAACATTTAAGGCCGATAGTGGATATAAAGTGCAAATACCAGTCTGATATGTCTTTACACATGATCTGTAGTTAAAATAACAGTGAACTTGTGTTGGTGCAGGTACGCCTTCTCCAAGAACAACAGGCCCACCATGGAGCCCATCCCTGATCCCAACGTGATCTTTGGCCAGGCCACCGAGATGAGCCAGAACGACATCATCCGCCTCAACAGGCTCTATCAGTGCTGTGAGTTCTGTACCATATGAATCCACATGTGCCAAGTACAACCTGAACCACACAGGCACGTGTACTACACATGTACAGATGTGTGGTAAACTTTTCTAAATGTTCTTCCACAGAGGCAGCATGGGGATCTGATGGACCACATCACAACACACACAACAAAGTGACAATAAACGTCAACATATCAAACAGTGAGCTTTATGACTTTTAAATAAACCAGTATGCAGAGAGATACAGCACAGTTCTGTTCTTTACAAACACTCAAACTTTCATTTTAATATTCTATAAAAATGTTCATTTGTATAAAATTATGTAAAAGGCCTAAGTCACAATACACTAGCAAGTAGATATAATATGGACAAATTGCAGTTGTTCAAGTATATTGTGTATAAATAAAACAATTAAAAAAGAGGGTAAAAAGAGCTGATCAAAATAAAATGAACAGACACGTCTGATGCAATCTAAAGTGAAGCTTCAGCACTTTTGTGGCTCATATCAGCGAAGTTCTTAAGTCATAAAGCACATAATGACAAACAAGTCACTCCCTGAGTCCTGGTGGTTGTGTACGACACCGAAGACAACACTGATTTCAAATGTCAGATTTCAGGTTTTCAAAGCGTCACCAGCTCTGTGGAACATGTTTGCTCTTCTTATCATGATGTTGCTGTATTTCCTCATTACCATCTGCACCTGGGAACCTCGGTGTTGGGAGTCCAACCGAGTTTATAGTTTTAAAAATGGCACCCCTTTTGGTCTATAGTCAGGCAGTCCTCCATTGTCCAGTTCAGCTCAGAATTTGGAGCGGAGAGCGGTCAGGAGTGGGAGGGTGACACCCTTACACCAGCAGGCTTAGAACACACTGAGCCAATAATGTGCAAGTGGAAGAGCAGAACACATCAGCTGCATCAGTACAGTTTAATAATGAGCCTAATCTTAAAGGAGAATTAACGTTTTTTTACTATCTGGGTCTTATTTCGGTAATAAAACAAGTTGTTTTACTCACCCATAGGACTTTGGAGTCATATGGAGCACTTCCAGAGATGTTTTAGATTTGCGATATGCCCCAAGCGGTCTCCAAATAACACAAACTTTAGCACTTTTCAAATCATAGAAGCTCGATGTCTTAGTCTACGGTTTCGTTTAGAGTCAAAAGTGGCCTGTAATCCGAGATTTATCCATAATTTACAGCTTTGCGTTTCATGTTTGGGTCCCGGGAGCTGAGAGCGAAATAAGATGTGACTCCGCACATGCGCACTGGCGTCCTCATCTACTCGAAACTCATGTCCTCCTCATCTACTTGAAACTATGGATAAATCTCGGATTACAGGCCACTTTTGACTCAAACGAAACCGTAGACGAAGACATCGCGCTTCTATGATTTGAAAAGTGCTAAAGTTTGTTATTTGGAGACCGCACGAGGCATATATTACAAGCTCGGGGCATATATTATATGTCCCGAGTTACGGCTAGAACTCGCGCTACGGCTATCGCTAATCTAAAACATCTCCGGAAATGCTCCATATGACACCAAAGTGCTATGGGTGAGTAAAACAACTTGTTTTATTACCGAAATAAGGCTCAGATTGTAATAAACGTTAATTCTCCTTTAACATGTACCTAATCCATTTCTTAGCCATAACCTTCTCTAACCCTGCTCTAAACCTAACCTGATTCTGAATCAGTTTGAATAAGGTGAAAAATAAGCCTTTACAGGTACCACTGACCTGTCGACCAAGACAATATGTCTGTTTCTTTTTTATATTATTTATTATGAACTTCGTTAACTAATCATTACACTCACATTAGTCATCATTTGTTATAATATAAAACTTGAGAACCGTCTGTGAAACTGCAGCGTGAGACTACTGTAGTGCCTTCTGCGGTTTTCGAATATGGAGTCAGCGTGAAGAGAGCCGATCGTCCACTGTGTCTGGATCACGGTGAGTTCACAGTCCTTCAGAGGTCAGGAGCAGGAAGAGACTGGTCAGAGCCTGGAGGAGAACTTGGTGCAGACAGGGGTCAAAGATTGATCAGAGAGAATGAGTCAGTCCTTCACAGTGTCTGCGGTCAGGCTGAAGTCACAGTCCAGTCCTCAGAAGCTGTACAGAGAGTGGTCAGGAGCAGGAGAGTGGTCAGAGCCTGGAGGAGCGCCTGGAGCTGATGGGGGTCATAGCTTGATCAGAGAGCGTGGAGTTGGTCCTCCATTTTGTCTGCGGTCAGGTTGAGGTCACAGTCCCGGAGAGCTTGAATCAGGACTTCCACAGTGGCCTGCTCTCCTCTGGACTTCCTCCACTGGTGCAGCAGCTCCAGGGCGGTTTCCTCCAGATCGTTGGGGTGCTTCCTGGAGATAGTGTCCAGTTTGACCTCGCTCATACCCAGTTTACGGCCCAGCTTACGCCACCAACGCCCCAAGTGTTCAGACAGCACCTCAGCCACATCGTCCAGCTTGTCTGCAAATAGTTAAGAATGAAGACAAATGTAAAGTAGGTGACGCTTTATAACAACAGCACATTAATGAGACTTAAAGGGATATGCCACCCCCAGGTCAAATTTGGGCATCTCCCCACAGTCCAGAGACTAAAATAAGTGGTGGAAAGCGTTTTCCTGCTCACCCAGCCATTGTCCGAGTCTGTCGCCACTGACCGCCGCGGTATCTGCAGCTACTCCGCCTTAGACTGGAGTCTAACGTCGCCAGAGAAAGATTTCGGCCAAAAGGAATTAATTTGCTCGATGCGTTTCCCAATTACTTTCTGTGTAGTGCGCATTCATATCGAGTGCAAATAAATGTGCAAATCAACACGGAGAGCTTGACTTGGTCATTTTGGGTGGAAACTATTTTCGAGTGCGGAAGAATAAAGCCGAATCACGCACCACGCTGTGCAACAGGGGAACTCCCTTCCCGGTGCGTAACTGGGATTCCCCTGGCAGCGTGCTGCATGATTCGGCTTTATTCTTCCGCACTGGAAAATAGTTCCCACCCAAAATGACCAAGGCAAGCTCTCCGTGTTGATTTGTACATTTATTTGCACTCGATATGAATGCGCACTACACAGAAAGTAATTGGGAAACGCATCGAGCAAATTAATTCCTTTTGGCCGAAATCTTTCTCTGGCGACGTTAGACTCCAGTCTAAGGCAGAGGAGCTGCAGATACCGCGGCGGTCAGTGCTGACAGACCTGGACAATGGCTGGGTGAGCAGGAAAACGCTTTCCACCACTTATTTTAGTCTCTGGACTGTGGGGAGATGCCCAAATTTGACCTGGGGGTGGCATATCCCTTTAATGACGCAGAAACAAGGATGTTGTCTTATTCATAATGAACAAATCAGCAAATGCAAAATGGACTTTTCAGAGCTTGTAACCATGTTATAGTTGTTTCTTCTCTGCATTTACTCCCCCAAAATTGTATTTGGAGAGATCGCGCATGTTTTAATCATTAAACTGCTTTTCACCACCACAGGGATAAGTCCTAACTTTGTCCTCTCTCATTTTATTTGCCTAATCAGTGAAACATCCATCTATGTAATTAGTTATAATAAACGACTTGATAACCTTTAAATAAAATATAAAAAAGAGGAATTGCAAATAGCCAAATAACACATAGTATCCAGTAGAACTTTCCTTCAGATACTCGTGTATGTTTAAGAGGTTCTCTTATTACAGCACCAGAGGAGACTGTTCTCAGTCCTGTATTTCATCTTGTGAATGTGGCATTTATTCTAAGAAAATAAACAGATTGACGATAAATTCCACTATGGTCAAAATAAATTAGAATATTTAGATAAAAGGAGCAGGTAATTCCCGGAGAGAGTGACACATGGTAAACCGGACCTCTGTGCGAACAGGGCCTGTCCCCGCTGACCCGGAGCCTCTCCCCGCTGACCCGGAGCCTCTCGGACAGGTCCAGGCGCTTGGCCTGGGTCAGCAGGCCGCACAGGTACTCCGGGTCGTCGGGCCCGAGCTTCGCTCTCTCCGTGAGGACCTGGAACAGCTGTGTCCCCGTGGTGCACTTCTCCAGCTTCCCTTTGCCCACCGTGTCCAGACAGAGGAACTTGAGGGCCTCCAGGTCTTTGGCGGACAGTTCATTGGAGATGTCCAGTAAGAGGGCCTTAAAGTCCAGAGAGCTCATGACACAGTTCCGTGTGTGAACCTAAACAAACTGAACAAACTGAAGAAACTGTCGAACCCACGAGCAGGAAGTGTCTTTTACTGTCACTTCCGCATGGCTCACGTCACGTGGGCACAGGTCACGCCCTCTGGGTCACGTGGTTTCATTTTTATTTTTAAGTGGGCGATGTAACTGTTTAGCACTAAAAGCTAGTGATGGGCGGATCAATACCAAAGTAAATTCGATCCTGATGGGGTATTTAATATCGACCCTGGTATTAAATTATCGATACCAAGTCATGTTTTCTTACTGACTTAACTTTCAGTTTATTTAGTTCAAATTCATATGTGTTTTGTTCATTAGCCAGTTGTCAGGCACTACTTTTCCTTCCGCGTTCTCACCAAACGTGGGGTAGTACGTCATCCCGCGATACACTCACTGCTGTGAGATTTCAGTCATTCTGATATTTCATTTGTTGTCTTTTTTCATAGGCTGCAAGTGCCCTACTTACAATACTTTTGATGTCTGCATTGCCATTTTCATCAACGATTTTTTTTCAGATATCTGCTGTTAGAATGTGTGAAGCCAAGGCATCTAGTTAGAGGCAGGTTAGTGTTTTTCTGCAGTATAAAAAAATGTATGAAAGTATTGGTATCGGGATTCTAACCCTGGTATTACTTGGTATCATATCAAAACAAAAATAACTGGTATCGCCCATCCCTAGTAAAAGCGTTTTTCAATCTTCATTTGGGTTGTTTTTATTGCACTGAATAAGTTCTTAGTACAGGTTCTCCACAGACCTGACTCTGACAGGAGCAGGGCTTGTTTCTGCAAATATTCCTTCCTGACTCCCACACTATGGGACAGAACTAACTTTAAACTATTCTTATTTGAGTCATTTATTGGACCTTTACGGTTTACCTCAAATATGACTTAAGTCATATTTGAGGTAAACCGTAATTGAGCATATTGAGCACACTGTCCCTGCTCAATATGACTTAAGTCATATTTTACTAATATTTGAGGTACTTACTCAAGTAATATTTTTAGGTAATTTTGTCTTTTTTGAATGTGACGTGAGCCCAGTGTAACACCTCTAACAGTTTATTATGACCACAGAAATAAACCAGAGACATTCTCCTCTCACACACACTGTCCCTGCTCATGATGGACATTCAGACACACACACTGTCCCTGCTCATGATGGACATTCAGAGACACACTGTCCCTGCTCATGATGGACATTCAGACACACACTGTCCCTGCTCATGATGGACATTCAGAGACACACACTGTCCCTGCTCATGATGGACATTCAGACACACACTGTCCCTGCTCATGATGGACATTCAGACACACTGTCCCTGCTCATGATGGACATTCAGAGACACACTGTCCCTGCTCATGATGGACATTCAGACACACACTGTCCCTGCTCATGATGGACATTCAGACACACACTGTCCCTGCTCATGATGGACATTCAGACACACACTGTCCCTGCTCATGATGGACATTCAGACACACACTGTCCCTGCTCATGATGGACATTCAGACACACTGTCCCTGCTCATGATGGACATTCAGAGACACACTGTCCCTGCTCATGATGGACATTCAGACACACTGTCCCTGCTCATGATGGACATTCAGACACACACTGTCCCTGCTCATGATGGACATTCAGACACACACTGTCCCTGCTCATGATGGACATTCAGACACACTGTCCCTGCTCATGATGGACATTCAGACACACTGTCCCTGCTCATGATGGACATTCAGAGACACACACTGTCCCTGCTCATGATGGACATTCAGACACACACTGTCCCTGCTCATGATGGACATTCAGACACACACTGTCCCTGCTCATGATGGACATTCAGACACACTGTCCCTGCTCATGATGGACATTCAGAGACACACTGTCCCTGCTCATGATGGACATTCAGACACACTGTCCCTGCTCATGATGGACATTCAGACACACACTGTCCCTGCTCATGATGGACATTCAGAGACACACACTGTCCCTGCTCATGATGGACATTCAGAGACACACACTGTCCCTGCTCATGATGGACATTCAGAGACACACACTGTCCCTGCTCATGATGGACATTCAGACACACACTGTCCCTGCTCATGATGGACATTCAGAGACACACACTGTCCCTGCTCATGATGGACATTCAGACACACACTGTCCCTGCTCATGATGGACATTCAGAGACACACACTGTCCCTGCTCATGATGGACATTCAGACACACACTGTCCCTGCTCATGATGGACATTCAGAGACACACACTGTCCCTGCTCATGATGGACATTCAGAGACACACACTGTCCCTGCTCATGATGGACATTCAGAGACACACTGTCCCTGCTCATGATGGACATTCAGACACACACTGTCCCTGCTCATGATGGACAGCTCCTCACATTCAGAGACACATTTGTGACGCATTCTTCTCAAATGAAAAGACAGAGGACTCGTTTAATTGAAATAATGCATTATTATAAAAGGGTCTCGGTACATTCTCAGGATTTACAAGCAGGACAATAAAGTTCTAGTTGAATGTCTGTACAGCAGATGGCAGTATGATCACACCAGTGACTTCCACAAAACATTTGAAAAGGAAGACGCAACAATTATAATGGAGTATTTTTACTTGAGAGGTTCCATAAAGGTTAAGTATGTTCATAAGGCAACAGATGAGAAAGTGGTGAGTTAAGTATAGGCATATTTTGGCACAAACTGTAACGGACAGGGATTGTAACAAATACATTTAAGATCCTGTTGAGAAAATGCCAGAACACAACAGCAGATATTGATAACTGAAATGTACATATATCTCATTGTTTGATATTGCCTTGTAAACAGAGATGGGCAGTACTCAGTTTCATTTACTTGAGTCACTTTTTAAAGAAATTGTACGTTTCCAGAAGCATACTACTTTACTCCTACTTGGGTAGAGTTTTATTGAAGTAACACTACTCTTACGTGAGTAAAAGTTGTGGTTCTACAAGTGACAAAAGCTTCACGGTGACAATATGAAATAATTTGAACATTCCTGTTTTTTGGAGCGCTTCTTCAGATATGATTTTGTCTCATTTATGTGTTTATCCTTTGGAAATACTGGAATATGAGCATTTTATATTTTGTACTTCAAATCACATCACCTTAAAGGAGAATTAACGTTTTTTAGAATCTGAGCCTTATTTCGGTAATAAAACAAGTTGTTTTACTCACCCATAGCACTTTGGTGTCATATGGAGCACTTCCAGAGATGTTTTAGATTAGCGATAGCCATAGCGTGAGTTCTCGGGGCATATCAAAGATCAAGATCAAAGTCAAAGATCAAAGATCAAAGTCAGCTTCAATTCTGCCATATGTGTTCAACATACAGTGAATCGAAATTTCGTTTCTCTCTGGCCAAGTAGTGCAAAAAGACAGTGTACAGAATACAATATAAAGACAAAACACAACAAAAACTATCTAAGACAGAGATCTAAAGTTAAACTAAAGTCTAAGATCTAAAATCTTAAAGCAGTGCAACATAATAAATAAATACCTATATACAGATGTCCAAAGTGTGCAGTGTGCATCAAAAATGTGCAATGGAAGATACAGCAGTGAAATGGTGATGTGCAATAGAATGTGCATTGGAGTTACGATCAAAATAAATGTGCAACAGGAGTAAACAACAGTACAACAGGAGTAAAATCCAGTAGTAAATGTAAATGTGCAACAGTGCAACAGTCGTCCTTAGCAGCAGTTTTTTAAAGTGTCTAGAGTGATATGTCTTTTATGGAATACAGGTTATGCCAATATGGGGGGGTGGGGGGTGGGAGACGGGTAAGGTGAGAGTTCAGCCTCCTGACAGCCTGGTGGATGAAGCTGTTTGACAGTCTGGTGGATGAAGCTGTTTGACAGTCTGGTGGATGAAGCTGTTTGACAGTCTGGTGGATGAAGCTGTTTGACAGTCTGGTGGATGAAGCTGTTTGAAAGCCTGGTGGAGTGGGCCCGGAGACTCCGGTACCTTCTCCCCGAGGGCAGGAGGCTGAACAGGCTATGTGCGGGGTGGCTCGGGTCACCCACAATGCTGGACGCTCTGCGGGTGAGCCGGGTGTTAAAAATGTCTAGGAGGGAGGGGAGAGAGACACCAGCGATCCTCCCAGCTGCATTCACTATGCGCTGCAGGGCTTTCCTGTTCTGTTCAGTGCAGCTCCCGTACCACACAGTGATGCAGCTGGTCAGGACGCTCTCAGTGGTGCCTCGGTAGAAGGTGGTCATAATGGGTGGAGGGGCTCCAGCTCTCCTCAGTTTGCGGAGGAAATAGAGGCGCTTCTGAGCCCTCTTTGCCAGTGATGCAGTATTCACTGTCCAGGAGAGGTCCTCACTGATGTGCACCCCCAGGAATTTGGTGCTGCTCACCCTCTCTACAGCAGCACCGTTGATGGACAGTGGGGGGTGCTGGGTGGGGCCTCTCCGGAAGTCAATAACAATCTCCTTGGTCTTTTCAACATTAAGAAGGAGATTGTTATTGCTGCACCACTGGGTCAGAAGGCTCACCTCACTCCTGTAGTTTGTCTCATCGTTATTAGAGATGAGACCCACCACAGTCGTATCAGAAACTTCACTATGTGATTGGTGCTGAAGGTCGGTGAGCAGTCGTGGGTCAGCAGAGTGAAGAGCATCGGACTGAGCACACAGCCCTGGGGGGCTCCTGTGCTCAGTCTAATGCAGCTTGAGGTGTTTCTGCTGACCCGCACTGCCTGTGGCCTCTCACTGAGGAAGTCCAGCAGCCAATTACAGAGTGAGGTCTGAAGCCCCAGGTGGTCTAGTTTGGTGATGAGCTGCTGTGGGATTATAGTGCTGAATGCTGAACTGAAATCTATGAACAGCATTCTCACATATGAGTCTTTATTGTCCAGGCGGGTGAGAGCCGGGTGAAGAGCAGAGCAGATTGCATCCTCAGTGGAGCAGTTGGCCCGGTATGCAAACTGGAATGGGTCCAGGGTGGGAAGGGGGGGGCATGTGTGACATGACCAGCCGTTCAAAGCACTTCATGATGATGGGGGTCAGTGCAACAGGGCGATAGTCATTAAAGGTGGCCGGAGTGGGCTTCTTTGGCACGGGAACGATGGTAGTGGTTTTGAAGCAGGAGGGAACGACAGCCTGGCTCAGAGAAGCATTAAAGATGTCAGTGAAGACATCCTTGAGCTCCTCTGCACAGTCTTTCAACACACGACCAGGGATGTTGTCCGGGCCTGCAGCCTTGCGGGTGTTGATCCTGGAGAGTGTCCTCTTCACGCTGGCTGCAGACACACACAGGGGCTGGTCGTGGGGAGGTGGTGGAGTTTTTTGGGGCCGGGTGTCATTTCCTGCCTCAAACCATGCAAAGAAGCTGTTGAGGTCATTGAGCAGGGTGATGTTGTTGTCACAGGTCTGTGGTGAGGGTTTGTAGTCCGTGATGTTCTGGATGCCCTGCCACAGACTCCGTGTGTCCCTGCTATCTCTAAAGTGTCCTGTTATTTTCTGTGTGTATTTGTGTTTGGCTTTCCTGATGCCACGGGACAGGTTGGTTCTTGCTGCCTTCAGATGGGGGACATCCCCGGCTCTGAAGGCAGCGTTCCTAATATAAAGTTGTGATGGTAGATTGATTGATTGATTGTAACCTGTTGCTAAATGTTATAGATCACATAAACTGCTACAGCTATGCAAATGTGTTTTATCCACATTAACATCGCCTGATCTTATTCCTCTTGTCAAAATAATTTGACCTTCCTACATGGTCTATAGTCTATCACGGTGGCTGAGTGGCTAGCGCTCATGCTTCACAGCAAGAAGGTTCCGGGTTCGATCCCCGGGTCTCCCAGGCCTTTCCTTGTGTGTTCTGTGTGGAGTTTGTGTGCATGGTCTGGCCCGGGCCTTTCTGTGTGGAGTTTGCATGTTCTCCCCGTGTCTGGGTGGGTTTCCTCCAGGCACTCCGGTTTCCCCCATCAACCCAAAACATGCACCATAGGTAAAATCCTCCAGCTGAGGTCCTGACCAAGCCGAAGCAAGAAGATCATGGAGATGGTCCCCGGGCGCAGTAATGTGCTGCCCACTGCTCCTAATAACAGGATGGGTTAAATGCAGAGAAGAATTTCTCCAGTGTGAGATCAATATTCTTCTTCTTCTTTTCTTACTTACCAGTTATTAATTAGGACTAGCATTCTCCTCTGCTCCTCACATTATCGCTTCCAAAACCACACAAAAATCACACATACACACACGTCAAACACAACACAAACTTGTCTTATACAATTATAAATCGCTGGTATGTCTAAAGACCATGTTATGACTTGTTATCATTGTACATGGTCACCAGGTTTGACTGTCTTGTATTAAAAATAAATAAATATGTGAATTCAACAGTTACATTAACACGGAAGCCAACAGAGGCCATGTTCGTAATGATTATTTTCCACCTTAATAACGAGAAAATTAACTCGAGATCTCAAGAAAACAACACAATTAATTTGTGATCTCGAGAAAACAAAATTGTTATTTCAAGATCTCGAGAAAACAAAGAATTATTCCTTGATCTCGAGAAAACACTTTATCTCAGTCGGTAATGATGAAGCCGGGCCAGTCTTCGGCGGAGGTGCCACGGACTAATCTTGAAATTATCCCGAAGTAAAAGACGTAATGCAATCTCCCCTGTGTCAACCCCTGATCAAAATATTGCCTTATCAGCTGATCGATTATTATTCCAGACATTCTAATAACCAAAAACGCGTCTATGCAGAATGAGAAATAGCCCCAAAGTCAGCCTGTCACAACGTGGCAGTAGACGTTTCAGTTGTTTCTCTCTCTGGCGGCACGGTAGCAGAGTGGTTAGCGCTCTTGCTTCACAGCAAGAAGGTTCCGGGTTCGATCCCCGGGTCGCCCAGGCCTTTCTGTGTGTGTTCTGTGTGGAGTTTGCATGCATGGGTTCGATCCCTGGGTCGCCTGGGCCTTTCTGTGTGGAGTTTGCATGTTCTCCCCGTGTCTGGATGAGTTTCCTCCGGGCACTCCGGTTTCCCCCATCAACCCAAAACATGCACCATAGGTACCTCCAGCTTAGGTCCTGACCAAACCGAAGCAAGAAGATCATGGAGATGGTCCCTGGGCGCCCTAATGTGTGTGCTGCCCACTGCTCCTAATATATGTATATGTATATATATATAGGATGGGTTAAAATGCAGAGAAGAATTTCTCCAGTGTGAGATCAATAAAGTCACTTCTTCTTCTTCTCTAGATCACGGAATAATTGTTTTTTCTCGAGATCACAAATTAATTGGGTTGTTTTCTCGAGATCTCAAATTAATTATCGCGTTATCTCGGGATAACAAGGAAGAAAACATATTGCTTATGAATATGGCCTCTGTCGACTTCCGCACATGAATGTTCAATGCCTTGTACTCTTCAACATGTGAGGATCAGTCTGTATGGTGACAAGGTCTTCACGCCTGTTGCTCATATTATAACCACAAGAGGGCAGCACACCACTACTCTTAATTTATTCTCTCCTGTGTCGTTCATTACAAGTTTTAAGTCAACACAGTGAGCAGATTCACAATAAATACTTTATTTTCAACATTAAAAATACAATCTCATTTTATTTCTCGACTTGTCTGTCCTATACAATCTGTACATTCATCTGTCCCTGTTAAACACCAGAGCGCAAGTCAAATTAGACAAAGTATTCTTAAATATTTCACCAAACGTACATCACTGAAATGTTCTTTGAGCTGATGAGTTAAGTCATGCAGATGTTGAAACACGGACTGCAGTAGTTACAAAAATGCAAATACAATAGCTACGAAAATGCAATGGAGAATTCGCAGTTTCCCCAAACGTCTCACTGTTTAACCACTGTGCAAAACGTCTGCAGCAGCATAAGTAAGCTTTTTATTAAACTCCTGAAGATTAAAAATAAATATATATATATATATATATTCTGTTATTGGGTTTTATTGACTCTTTAAAATAACTTTATAATGGCTGCTCAAGTGTCGATTTGAAACATTACATCACATCATAGCCAAGTTATGAAAGCATTAATACTTTACAGCTGCATCAAGATTCCCTGGGGGTGTGAAGCTAACTGAAAGCACTACTCAGTTTGAAGCTTTGTTAGTCAAATTAGACTATCTGAGCTTTATTTTAACAAAATCTGGATTACAACAGGTGAGATGATCTGATCTCTCTCACAGCATTACAGTCACAAGCATCAGCCAACAGTGTTTCAGTTAGTCACTTAACACTTAAACAGGACCATTAACACTCATATTGATAACAGGCTCCTGAAAAAAAAAATATTTAAATGCATTTTATATTTTATCTTGAATTTTCAGACAATCTTAAAAGTTTTTTTGTTGGTGTTTGCTGTATGCATTGAGTCACCATGGAAACTGCTGGACATTCAGCCATTAGGAATACATGATAAAACACCCCCGACAGGATGTCACTGCAAAGTATCAATAGTGATGTACAAATGTATTCTGTAAAATTAAAGGAAATTATAAAACATAACATTCAAGTCACACATTTTCATTTTGAAATAATTACATCTGCACTTTGACAGTTAAAGCTGAAAATTCCACTCTAGAAATGTCACCTGTCCTCCAGTTTCAGTTTAAACTATAGGCTTTGTATAATTCTGTGGCATCTGAAATCTTTTGGCACAATCACAGGAGCTTTGTGCACATTGTACTTAAAGCAACACTGGACAATATTTCTGCATATCTCCATGGAGACACGTTACAGGTCAGATCTGTGATCTGTGGAGAATATTTTTTAAGCTCTGAAGGTTTACACAATTAAAGGAAAATTAATGTTTTTTTTACAATCTGAGCCTTCTTTCGGCAATAAAACAAGTAGTTTTACTCACCCATAGCAGTTTGGTGTCAATTGGAGCAGTATCGCAGAACTTATGTTGAGCCGTTCTGTTCTACTAATGATCCCGTATCCGTTAGCGTGAGTGCTCGGGGCACTGATTTGCGGTGTCCAAATAACACAAACTTTAGCACTTTTCAAATCACAGAAGATCGCTGTGTCAGCGTAGACTTTTAGTGGATTCCAAAACGGCCTGAAACCCGATATGCAGCTATAGTTTCATTTGATGACGTCATCAGAGAGGACAGTGCGCATGCGTGAACTCAGCTGTTTTGTAAACACCGCTAGTCCGAAAGAAGCTAACACCGCTCTGAACTTTACTTTTCTGTTGCGATATCGGATTTCAGGATACGGGATCATTAGTAGAACAGAACGGCTCAACATAAGTTCTGCGATACTGCTCCAATTGACACCAAACTGCTATGGGTGAGTAAAACTACTTATTTTATTGCCGAAAGAAGGCTCAGATTGTAAAAAAAACTTTACTTTTCCTTTAAGTTTGGGATTCACAACTTTTAACATAGAATTCAATATGGCATTAAACTTGTCCATCTCAATGGAGACAAACCAGGCCAAGTCATAGGTAAGATCTATGGAAAGCATGCATGAACTTAAAGTCTTTTTAGCAATAAGCATTTAGCATCACTTAATGAAACTGATATAAGTTTAATGCCATATTGTGGAACATTCCAGGGAAACCATTTGAAAATCACTTCACAAAGAAATGCCTCCTGAATGAGCCCTGTCCTTGACCTTCCTCATTTCAAACCACAAAAGCAGCGCTGATGAAAATCCATAGCATAATAATGTGTAAGAGGTATTTTCATTCACTTTTTTTTATGAAAAATGTGCTTTGGTAAATGTTCAGCTATACAATGCATTTTGATGGCGCACAGTTCACAGTTCGGGCTTATTTGTGATTTCAGTCCTGAACTGTGGCAGGTAGACCGGAGTCAAGCCACAAGGGGCAGCAGAGAGCAGCTCCGTTTTCTCAATTGAGTCCTCCTCAGTATCAAGTAAAGGTTTGGAACAGTTTTCTTTACTTAAAATTATGCTTTTTAAGAGGGTATTTTGAGTTTCCTCTTCCCCCTCTTCACTATCCTCTCCATTCAGAGTCAAATAGTACAAGTTTGTTTCTTGTTTATTGTCATCTTCTTGATCGGATGATTCTGAAATTTCTTCTACTGAGTTGTAAGAACCGGAATGGCGTTGGTCCGAATCGCCTGTTTTACAACTCTCCAGCTCCCACAATGCACCATGGGAAGAATCCGAAATATCTGAATTGTTAGCAGAGAAATTACCTTCATCACATGAGCTACAACCACTGCCATCTTGGAAATGCTGCTTTAGTTTAGGGTCCGAAATTACCGTCGCATAATTAACTGAACACTGGGAAGAATCATCTTTATTAGCGTCCAAAATTTCTGAAGTAACGCAAGTATTAATTTCTGGATTTAAAACATTATCCATTGAATCTTCAGACAGTAGTTTCTCATTGTCTTGTGGATCAAAATTCAAAGCGATATCAGACAGAGGTTGGACCAGCGCAGGGGGGTCAGTCTTGTCCACGATCACCACAGTAGAGATGCTTTCGGTAGGCAGGAGGAGAGGCCAGGGTGGGAGGGCATCTGGAGCTCTGAGGAGGTGTTCAAAAGTGTCCATCTAAAACAATCAAATAAAATGTCAGTTATATCAATAGTTGCGGTGTCACTAAAGGTCCTATATTACGCAAAATTGACTCTTGTGAGCGTTAAGCCATGTTATAATGTTGTTACGTCCTGAAAAACATACCTGGAGTTGTGTTTTGTTTCATTCTCACATGTTTGAGTAACACTTTGTCTAAGCCCTGAATGCTCCGTTCCATCTTGTGATGTCATGAAGCAGCAGTTTACAAGGTAACAGCTACATTTTACATTTTGCTGAGTAAAGATTAGAAATTCTAGGACTGAAATGATCCAAATGATTCTACTGAAGGTGTATGTAGTATTTCCTGTATTACCACATGACATCACAAGGTGGAACAGAGTGTGTGCATTGAAACAAAACACAACTCTGGGTATGTTTGTGATGAGGAAACTATTATAACATAGAATAGGAAAATAGCATAATAATGTCCCTTTAAAGTGCATATGACATAAGTTTTCATTAGGTTTGCTGGGATAGTATCTGCGGTAAATATTTATCATAGTTGTACATCACTTAAAGATCCCATGACATGGTACTTGTTGATGCTTTTATATGGCTCCTTAATGGTTCCCTAATACTGTAAATGAATCCTTCTTCAAAATCAACACTCAGTGCATGAGAAACAGAGATAAGATGAGAAAGAGTAATTTTTCTCTCTCTGAACAGGCCATTCTGGGCGTTGTTGCTTGAATTCAAATGAGGAGAAAAGAGATGGCCTATAGTAGAGGGTGGGGGCGTGGCCAAACTCTCCGCTCTCCGCTCTAGCTCTCAGCTGATCCATTTCCGTGTTTTTGCACGGGGGGAGAGATTTGAAGCGTTCCATTGGAAAATAAACACATTTCCACATAAAATAAAATTAAACCACTGCTGTTCAAAGGTCCAGAGGCTCAGATAAAGGACTTCCGAGCCTAGAAACACTCGGACGTGCTTCCAGGCAAATAAAAAAAACGCATTTCGCATTGCCTAGCGCATTCACAGTCCAAACTCTCTGGGCGTGATTTACAGAGACGCTGAGTACAGACAGGCGGGGGTGGAACTGCATTTGCATTTCTTTTTTCGATCTGACGTCAATAAGGTGCCTTGTTCAAAATCGCCCGTTTGAGCTCCGATTTTTTGTAACGCAGAAAAGGATCGCAAATGCTCAGTTTAGACATTTCACAACTTTTAACCATGGGGGGGAGGGGCTAAACAGGGTAGGGGAGCTCACATTAACGTTCAAAAACCTCAGAAAGTGAAAATTTCATGCCATGGGACCTTTAAGTGTCAGTTTGGGGGGGGGGGGGGGGGGGAGGGAGTGGGTTCTAAAACATTTTCACTTATGTCATCAACACTGAAAATTCCACAGAAAATTCAGTTCAAACCTTCATTTAACAAAATAAAAGTGACAAAAATACATGACAGCAGTCTAACCATAACTCCTGGGTGGTCATTAACATTATGGTTGTTATAGGTAACAGTTATGGATTTACCTCTACGTAGTCATATGTGCTGCCCATGTCCAACTAGGAAGTAAAAAAAAAAAAAAAAAAAGGAGAATTATGAACTTCACCAACATTAAAAACTAGAATAAATGAGTATGTGTATGATATAAGTACTGTCAGATGCACATTAAAATATATAATTAAATACCTTCTTATACATTTTCTATTGTCTTGTTTGATACTTATATTAAAAATGTACCTTTTGGAAGTCCATTCCCTTAGCCCAGGAGCAGTTCTTTGGGTTGGGCACATCATTCCACACTATTTTCTTCACTCTGTTTATACAAATGCACATTATCATTCACATTCATTGCTTTTATTTCCCTGTTTTGCTCACACAGTCTGCCTCTCCTTCCCCATCAGCTCCATCAGTGTAATTACACCTTCATGACCTGTTAAATGTCATTCTACTAAATCTTCATCTTCATGTGTCTAAGACGCCTGATCAAGACAGCAGCAGAGATTAACACTATTAATCATGTCATATACTGTAGGTCACAGGAACAAAAGACAACAATACAAATAAATAAATAAATAAATAAAAACAAAAAATTACAACATTAGTGCTTATATTAGTGTTCATTATTTTAATTTGTTGATGTCTGTCTGATATAATGCAGACTGGTTTATCACAAAGAATATGAATAAAAAGAGGAAAAATAAACAAATAAAATGAGTTAAAATAAAATTCAAAATTCAAATGAAAATGAAATACTCACTGGTTTTGAGAGAGGACCAAAGTGACCAACAGCACGACAGACAGAAAGGAGATGATCAGAAGGAGCATGAAGGCACGAGGCTCCCTCCTCACTGCTGCACACAGAATACACAATATTAGAGAATAAATATTAGAATCTCACTGACAAAAATACAAATATTTAAAAAAAACTGGATTAAAATCAAAGCATTTTTAAGCACACAAGTAGCATAGTGATAAAACAGTTTTTTTTAGATGCCTTCCACTCACAACTAGAAAGAAATGGGACTAGATTATGGTTTTCTTCATATTGATCAATCACAATTCTTTCTATGGTTAAAGGTTTACCCATATAACACTATTTACTATGTTATAATGTTGTTTCCTGGGCTTTGAAGATGTAGACTGACTAATAATCAAGGATTACTTGAAACAAAACACAACTCCAGGTATATTTTTGAGGAGGTAACATTATAATATGGTGTAACAAGAGTTTTGTGTAATATAGAACCTTTAAGATAAAAGGAGATGTTCAATTTGTCAACTGGACAAAGTTTGTTTGGTTGAAGACGTTTCGCCGCTCATCCGAGAGACTTCTTCAGTTCTGGTTCTAGTGCTGGTTAGTCCCTGTTTATATCTAGCTGCAGGGAGGAGCTCACTACCCTGGAATTATTCTGAAACTATCTCAACTAATTTGTATCTTTTGTTTCCCTGGCGTCTCGTTTAGCATCTCTATTTAGCCCTATGAGGAGCTCACTGCTCTGAAATAGCTCTGAAACTATCCCCTCATTTGTTCCTTTTGTTATTCGAATATTTAGCATCTCTATTCAGACTACAGACTGTCTCCACCCTTCTGTCCCTGACTCGTCTGCCCTAATGTTTTTTTTCCCGTCTGTTATGACTTGGC
Source organism: Paratrypauchen microcephalus (assembly GCA_036785185.1). Taxonomy (NCBI): domain Eukaryota; kingdom Metazoa; phylum Chordata; class Actinopteri; order Gobiiformes; family Gobiidae; genus Paratrypauchen; species Paratrypauchen microcephalus. The sequence continues at coordinate 60,833 of JAVJIX010000142.1, forward strand.
TTAAGAATCGAATTATAAATGGGAGACAAGTTATGTCTAACTCCCCCATTTCTAGAACCAGAACTGGAGAAGTCTCTCGGATGAGCGGCGAAACGTCTTCAACCAAACAAACTTTGTCCAGTTGACAAATTGAACTTCTCCTTTTATCATGGATTCTACCTGGACGACTGAGGGACTTTTCACGCATAGAACCTTTAAATTATTGTTGTTTAACACCAAACCTCTCAAACCTCAAAAATCTGGATCATCAGGATGCACTTTTGTTCAGCTGACATATTGTGAGAGTGAGTTATACTTTTGTCGTTTCAGCATTTGCATGTTGAGAAGTTACATTACGTGACAAAGCCAAAGGTCGTGCTTTTTTGTGTGTACTCAGTGACTGGGGTGGAGCGGACCTGTAGCCCAGTGTAAACATGAACTCACCTGGAGTGTGAACTGGCTGTCCTTCCCCATCCGCAAACACAGGATATAAATAGAAATCGTACTCTTCTGAACCAAAGAAGTCTCCTGCAAATGTCAAGAAGTAGTGAGTTGGGTGTTCCAGATTAGAGTTGATAAAACATGGATAGTAGGGGTGGGATGAGATACAATTTCTACAAAACGAGACAAGACACGAGATTGGTGATCTTGATCTACCAGAACGAGATAAGGTGAGATTTTGACATTCTTTCAATTAAATAAATTGTACAATCCAGGTCCCAGTTTTGGCCTCACCATTTTTGATTTCATATTTTTACTGCCATTGTAAGACTACGTTTTGGGATGACAGTACTTTTTAACTTTTTTTTAGCCATTCCAAACATAAAAACGGACAAAAAAATCTCACAAGATCATTTTCAGCATGTGTGCACAATCTCGTGGCAGTTTTGTCTCACGGTACCTTGTGGCATGAGATTTTGTCCCATTTATAATACAAAAAGTAGATGTTATGCTATACTAATGTTGTCACAATACTTGATTTCAATAATAACGAATAGACTACTAACAGACTAGATAATACCAATTCTGATACCACGATGATAATAAACACTTGTTATTTAGACAATAGAATAAGATTTTCAACATTAAAAGTAGGTTTTGTAACTTTTCGATGTTAAACAGCTCTACTTTACATTTACAGGAGGTCCTCGGGTTACGACGGTCTCGGGTTACGACGTTTCGTGGTTACGAACGCGCCCCCATTAAAAAAATAATAATAACATTACACGTCATTCCGTCTTACGCGGTTTAGCGTGATAAGAGATGTAAACAAACGCGAACGGCGCGCGGCGCACAGCGGAAGAATACGCTTTGTTGTGGTTGTAGGGCGAAGAAGACGGCCTCGTGTGCGTGCCCAATGTGGGCGGAAGTACCTGATGTGGGCTCTGATCTGCTCCTATGAAAGCGGCAGTGATAACCAAGCAGCGTAGTGGTCTAATTATTGAGATGGAAAGGTTATTGGTGCTTTGGTTGGAAGATCAAAGTCAAAATCCGACTTACGACGAAATTCGGGTTACGACGCGTCTTAAGAACGGATCAACGCCGTAACCCGAGGACCCCCTGTATTCTATTACAGGTGGTTTTGTAATTCAAAAATACGATGATATAAAGGTTTAATGCCATACTGTGAAACATTCCAAAGCAATAACATCTCCATGGAAAAAGCTTTTGATGGACCCTCCATCAGAAACGTTACACAATGCACCTTTAAATAACAGTACAGTGGTACCTCACCGTACGAAAGACCCAAGAAAAGAAAATTTCAAGTTACGAAACGCCTTCACGTTAAATTTTGGTCTCTAGATACGAAACGCGAAATCTCAAAAATTCAAATAATGCGCGCTCAGCCACACACATTATACGCTTTTCTCAGACTGGATTTAAACTTTTCTCACATTTGTCTCTCGTTTAAACACTCAAACTTTCATAGATTTTCAACAAAATTATTAATAGTGAAGTGTGGGGGGAAGGGGGAGGGGGGAGAAGACTGCGCACTGACACGTGTGTGATAGCGCAGCATGACCCGGCGCGGGGCTGCGAGCACGAGACCCGTGCTTAAACCGTGCCTCCTCTAGACCAGGTCTAAACCAGGTCTAAACCAGGATTAAACCATCTTGCATGCGTTCGTTCATGCGCTCAGACTGCGTGCGGTCCCGAGGGGAGGCACATCCCCTCCCCTCCTCGCTGCTCGCCTCAGCCGTGACTCGTGAGGTACACCGGCAGAGCTAGCACGGAACCAGGAAATAGACCCGCACGCGGTGGTTTAATCCTGGTTTAGACCTGGTTTAGATCTGGTCTAGAGGAGGCACGGTTTGAGCACGGGTCTCGTGCTCGCAGCCCCTCGCCGGGTCATGCTGCGCTATCACACACGTGTCCGCGTGCAGCCCTTTATATGCAGTGTTATTTCATTTTAAATTTCAAAAGGGTTTTGCAGCTCCCAGTGTTTTCTTTACTGTGTGAAACAGGTCTAAATGGCTCTTTGAGTGGTAAAGGTTGCCGACCCCTGTACTAGTCTATTATAGTACTTTTATACTTGTGCTGATACAGCTCAAAATCATTTTAAAGTTATTCAGGAAAGGTTCATTTATGTCCTATGGAATGTGATTTTTTTAGTATCAATACTTGCTCCTGTATATCTAGTCTCGATACTGGCTTTAGTATCACCACATTCATGCATAGGCAAGGTGGGTAAAGTGTCTTACCCAAGGACTTCAAAATCATAAAACATTTAAATACAGAGTGGGCATTACCTCGCACGTGTACAGGAGGGTCGGTGTAGTTCAGCCTCCTCCATGTTACGGAGCTTTTGTGGTTCTCGGGGTGTGAGTGAGTCCACTGCAAAACCAGAGACTGAGGCACAGAGTTGCTCTCCAGGAGGGACCAGGACACAGACACACAGGAGCTATTCACCAGGAACACATGAATGGAACGCAGAGCCCGGCCTGCAGGGGGAGACAGAGGTCAGGTGGTTATATGGCGCCTTAGTGGTTCCCTAATACTGTAAATGAATCCTTCTCCAAAATCAAGCCTCAGTGCATGGGAGAGCTTCATGAAGACAGTTCTATTCATAACTATGTCTTTATTCTGGGCGTTGTTGCTTGAATGCAAATGAGGAGGACAGAGACAGGCCAGGGCAGCGGGTGGGGGTGTGGCCAAATACACAGCTGTTTCCTGGATTTTTAAAAAATCTTTTATTAGTACAAGCTGTTTCCTGGATTAGCGGTGCGGTGTGCGCTGGCCCCACAGAGGAAGATATGAGACGCATTCCATGAAAAAAAACACATTTCCACAGAAAATAAAATTAAACCACTGCTGTTTCAGAGGTTCGGAGGCTCGGATAAAGGACATCCGAGCCTGGAAACACTCTCACGTGTCTCCAGGCAAATAAAAAAACGTATCTAGCATTTCGTAGCACATTTGCGGTCCAAATTCTCTGGGCGTGATTTCCAGAGACGGTGGGTAGACATCCAGACGGAGGTGGAAATTAATTTGCATTTTCCCCCCCGAGTGTGACGTCAGAAATTTCCCTTGTTCAGAATCGCCCGTTTGGGCTGTCTTTTTTTCAAATGCGGAAAAGGACCGCATTTGCTCAGTTTACACATTTCGCAACTTTTAGCCATGGGGAAGGCCCTAAACAGGGTAGGGGAGCTCACATTAACGTTCAAAAAACCTCAGAAAGTGAAAATTTCATGCCATAGGACCTTTAAACATTTCTATCTTTACGGAGACCAAACCAGATGAAGTTACAGGTCAGATCAAATGGTAAAAGGCAGTTGTTAACTTGAAAACTACTGCTTCATGAAATCACAATGTGGAACCGAGCATTGTGAACTTTGGAGATGCGGACAGACTAATAATAAAGGATTAGTCAAACATAAATCTCATACATAGTGTTTATTTTGTCTGCAGTACCTGTGTGCGTGTACCTGTAGCAGGTCATTTTGACAATTTTGAGTTCACACAATGCAGTTCGCAATGCACTCTCCTGACATCCATTTTTCACAAATAAGTAAATGGATGTTATTTTCGCAGCACTAACACACTGTACTGTTACATGCTCTACCTGATATACCAGACAAAATAGCTATGGTAATTAAATAAATATGTTTCTTCTTCATAATGGTGAGAAAGCTTTTAGACAGACATAAGTAAAGGAGTCCGTTAAAGGTCCCATGGCATGAAATTTTCACCTTCTGAGGTTTTTGAACGTTAATGTGAGCTCCCCTACTCTGTTTAGCCCCCCCCCCATGGTTAAAAGTTGCGAAATGTCTAAACTGAGCATTTGCGATCCTTTTCTGCGTTAGAAAAAAATCAGAGCTCAAACGGGCGATTTTGAACAAGGCACCTTATTGACGTCAGATCGAAAAAAGAAATGCAAATGCAGTTCCACCCCCGTCTGTCTGTACTCAGCGTCTCTGTAAATCACGCCCAGAGAGTTTGGACTGTGAATGCGCTAGGCAATGCGAAATGCGTTTTTTTATTTGCCTGGAGGCACCGCCGAGTGTTTCTAGGCTCGGAAGTCCTTTATCTGAGCCTCTGGACCTTTGAACAGCAGTGGTTTAATTCGATTTTCTGTGGAAATGTGTTTATTTTTCAATGGAACGCTTCAAATCTCGTGCAAAAACACAGAAATGGATCAGCTGAGGGCTCAGAGCGAGAGCGGAGAGTTTGGCCACGCCCCCACCCTCTACTATAGGCCAGCTCTTTTCTCCTCATTTGCATTCAAGCAACAACGCCCAGAATAAAGTGTTTGAGAGAGATATTTTTGACTCTTTCTCATCTTGTGTTGATTTTGAAGAAGGATTCATTTACAGTATTAGGGAACCATTAAGGAGCCATATAAAAGCATCAAGAAGTACCATGTCATGGGATTTTTAACAAAGTATTACATCTCTACAGTACTGAACAGATTAAATGGGGTGCATAGTTCACACAAAAATGCAAATTACCTTATTTATTTATGTATTGATTTTTTGTTTAGAAAAAAACTGGTCAAATCACACAATCCAGCCTGTCCTTAACTTCTGTCCCTTGAATTGCACATGCTGTACTTCTTAGCTGTTCAAAATCCCCCCAAAAGTAAAAAACGTTACATGAAATTTTGAAAAAGTAAAAAAAAAAACAAAAAAAACAATTCAGTCTGGTAGCCAGTCAGCCACAAGAGCAGCCAACCATTACCATGTGCATCACAGCATTACATTTTCCTAGCATTCACAGCCACTTATTTAAAGGTTATAAAGCAAACAGGACATCTATTCCATTCTTAACGCACACAACAAATTCATTTTCACCTTTCCATATGATTTAGGAAAAACAAAAGATCCATTCCAGCTCTTTAAGAAAAAGCTGAGACCTTACCTTGTTTTTCAGACAATTATTATAATAGCCAACACCAATGATCATAATGTCTTCACCAAGTCTGACAGTAAAATTGGAGGAGACGTTTGAACATCCCACTAATGTTACATAAGTTTAAAAATACTTACGTTTCATTTGTCTGTTCAAGGTGATGTTGAAGTTCTTTGCAGATCGTCCGACGCTGTTGTAGGTTGCCACGGTAACGGTTTGGGCTTCATGGTTCCATTCAAAAGTGTGAGAGGACTTCAGGCCCGTCAGATTAGTCTCCATCACGGACCCGTTCAGATACTGGTGTTTGATTTTCATTCCATCCACACAGTACGACAGGTCTGATGTCTGAAGATGCTATATATATAAATCTTAATATTATTACACAATGTAATGTAATGGATATGCCATTGCTCTGCCTGGAATGTTCCACAATATGCCATTAAACTTTTCTTTTTGCATTTGTTCAATTACAGGTGTTTTCACTGCCAAACAAATACACACATTCTTACTGTCAGCAGGATCTCTCTGATCTGTTTATCTCCATGGAGATGAGTAAGTTTAATGCCATACTGTGGAACAAGCAGGTGCCAGACCCTCCATCAGAAGTTATATAGTGCACATTTAAAATCTAGGAGTTGGACTAAAACAAGGCACGGCTACTTGTATGCAACACTTTTGTTATATTATGTAAAAAACAAAAAAAAAAGAAAGCTTAAGTTATCTACTAAGTTACTTACTAAGACGTATTATCTAACTTGTCAATCTTAGAATCTTAAAAGCTTAGTACCTCAAAAAGCAAAGTCACTGTAGTTTGGTTTCCATTAGGATCATCAGAAAACACTCTCCAGAAATCAGGGCCTTGTTCAGGTGCTGGGGGAAGACATTAAAGCAGCTACATCAGAAAGTCAATGTGATTTAACAATAAGTAAATTTAAAAAAAAAACACTTTAAAGGCCCACATTACGCTATTACGCTTTTCTGATCTATGTAATAATGTTGTTTTTCCTCATCAGAAACATAACCTGGAATTGTTTTGTTTCATTCACACATTATTTAGACTGAGTTCTTCTCTCAAACAGTTCTGTTCCACCTTGTGACATCAAGTTAAAGGAAAAGTAACGTTTTTTTACAATCTGAGCCTTATTTCGGTAATAAAACAAGTTGTTTTACTCACCCATAGCACTTTGGTGTCATATGGAGCACTTCCAGAGATGTTTTAGATTTGCGATCTGCATCATGTGAGTTCTCGGGGCACTTATTTGCGGTCTCCAAATAACACAAACTTTAGCACTTTTCAAATCATAGAAGCCCGATGTCTTAGTCTATGCTTTCGTGTGGTCAAAAGTGGCCTGTAATCCAAGATTTAGCCATAGTTTCGAGTAGATGAGGAGGCCAGTGCGCATGTGCGGACTGTGCTCTCAGCTCCCGGGACCCAAACATGAAACGCAAAGCTGTAAACTATGGATAAATCTCGGATTACAGGCCACTTTTGCTTCAAATGAAATCATAGGCTAAGACATCGAGCTTCTATGATTTGAAAAGTGCTAAAGTTTGTGTTATTTGGAGCCCGCACAGGGCATATTACATGCTCGGGGAATATATTATATGCCCCGAGCTATGGCTAGAAGTCGCGCTAGGCTAACCGCAAATCTAAAACATCTCTGGAAGTGCTCCATATGACACCAAAGTGCTATGGGTGAGTAAAACTACTTGTTTTATTACCGAAATAAGGCTCAAATTGTAAAAAACGTTACTTTTCCTTTAAGATAAGATAAGATAAACTTTATTGTTCCCAAGGGGAAATTTGTCTTGGGCTCACTGCCCGCAGCTTAAAAACACAGTTAAACTCACACATACAGACAGACAAACAGAAAACAGTCATAGCTCATTGCCAGATACATTTTTCCATCTTTGATGTCCATTGTCCATTTGTGCAGTGCACAACCTTACAGTAATTATTGCACAGATAATTATTGCATAGATAATTATTGCACAAGCCTTATTACACAATCTGCTATTGCACAATAGTTATTGCACCATTCAATATAAAGTGACTAAGTGCTCCTTTTTTGTGCAATAAAAAATAAAGTGACTAAGTGCTCATTTTTTGTGCAAATTTGTTCAAGAGTGCAACAGAAGAGGGCACAAATGAGAGTTTATATCTGTTACTCTTAAAGTTATGTGCTTGTTGTTGTAATACAGGAAGTGCTCCACTGTGTTTTAAACTCCATACACCTTCACTGAGTTCATCCATGGTCCTTCACTAGAATCTCTACTGAACAAAAGGTAAAAAGTAGCTGTTATCTTGAAACTACAGCTTCATGATATCACAAGGTAGAACAGAGCATTTTGAGCTTTGGAGATGTAGACGAACTAATAACAGAGGTTTACTCAAACATGTCTGAATGATACAAATCAGAACTCCAGGTCTGTTTTTGATTAGGTAGGAACATTATAACTTGGCTTAAAGCTCACAAGAGTCAATTTTGCGTAATATAGGACCTTTAAGGTGTGTGTGTGTGTGTGGCAATGAATTGCGGTATACCTTGGCTGTTTTGAGGGGCAGAATATTTAGTTTCGCTCCAGTCACTCCAGTATCCAGTGCCATGTGTGGGTTGACAGTGCACTTGTACTGCATATGACGCACACGCATTTGGGATGGGCACCTCATCTCTATTAATGAACACAGGAGGCCGTTCCTGCAGACATGACATTTAAATACTGTTAAAGTACAATAAGGAATATGAAACAACCAGCTGTGGTTTGAAAATGAATGAAGACGTACTGTGCTTGTGTCTGCTATATAGTTTTACACCGCAGTCCAAAGGCTAACGGCCGTGCATTAATACTGCCTAACGCACAAGCAGTCCGGCAACAACCAAATCACTGTTCTATATCACTGCTCTGCGGTCATCACCATGACATCACCATAGCACTAATCTAGTAATTAGCTTCATTAAAAACATTGAAATAACTGATATTTTGGACATTTACAGACAGGGAACAGGCAGTTTGTAGCTGTGGTAAAAGCACATAATACAACTTGGAGCCACGTGTTATGCAGTTTTAACGGACGGCTCCTTGTTGTTTAATGCACATCCTCAACTGCTCTGAGTAGAATGGAGGGACTAGCTTCATTTAAAACACTGAAATAACTGACATTTTGGACATTTACAGACAGGGAACAGGCTTTTCACATTCACAGTTTGTAGCTGTGGCACAAGCACATTAAATTACTTGTGTGTTATGCAGTTGCTCCTCGTTATTTTCTTTTACATATCACTGCTCTGCGGCCATCGCCATGACATCACCATAGCAACGGGTAAACAAAATGTTTAATGTCATACCATGAAACTTTCCAGGCAAAGGTGTAATAACATTTCCATGGAGACTAGTAAGTATGGGACCATGAATGAAGAGCATCCCTTCAGTTTTAATAGCTCAGCCAAGATAACCAACCATGTTGTTCTCTTCTGTCTCAAGTCTCAGTCTCAGCTGCTTTCCAGCCTTCAATTTAAATAAGAATGTGGATTATTGGAGATGTGGAGGAAAAAAGTTCTTGTCAAAGAAGAAATGCCAAAGAAAAGGAGGTCATGACAAACTTTAGACCAGGATCCTGAAAAAAAGCTAAAAAGGAATTTGGATACTGCCAACTAAGACTAGAAAACTAAATACAGACGCTCTTCCACATACGAACATTCGATTTGCGAACATTCGGTGTTATGTTTTTTAAAGTTAAATGTTTGGGCAAAAGTGCTGTACATGTACGTAAGTGAGTTTTTGTATTTAGCGCCTATTCCGACTTCCGAGTACAGTACGTAGTGCGTATTTCCGCCGCTGATGCACAGGCAGGGCGCTGCGATCGTGTGCCCAGCATCCCCCAAGCATCACGCCCACTCAGTTGAAACTACCCAAGTGTTCAGACGTACTTGCGGTGTTACGAAAACTACAAACTTGTTTTATCTTGCATCCGTAATCCAATATGGTTGGTGAAAAGCGAAAAGCTTCTAGTGAAAGTGGAAATGTGAAAAAGCGGCAAGTCATCTCATTTGAAAAGAAGGTGGCGATAATAAAGAAACTTGATGCTGGTGAGAAGATGGTGAATGTGGCACGCGCATACAACATGAACCATTCGACGATCGGTACGATCACACACACATTCACACACACACACACACACACGCTCTCTCTCAGCTGTGTCTACTGCATCTGCCTCTGTGTCTCGCTCTTCTTTTTATCTCATCAGTTTTCCATATTTTTAAAAAGCATATTGTTTTGTTGCTATTTAGTGTTATTTAAATGCTGTACAAATCCATATAGATTACTTATACAAGCCTTAAACATACATTCCCTTCTAAAGAATGCCCTATAACGACTTACGAACAAATTCAGCAAACAAACTGCCGTTCAGAACGTAACTCGTTCGTAGATTGAGAAGCGTCTGTATTAATTTGAACTGGTATTGATACTGAAAAAAATCACATAAATAAAAAGAAATGAACCTTCAGTAAGATCTTATCAAAGCAATTATAAAACTGGTATCAAATATTAAGTCTTTTCCTTGGTATCAAAATCGAGATTGAAATGGTAACTTTCCAGGTGGACGGTCAGCCTTCTTCTCCTCTCAAAGTTACAGGTCAGATCTGTGGAGAGGTGACCCCACTCCCAGTAAGAATGCATGTATTTCAAGGCTTATAAAACACCTGTAATTGAATGATTGCAAGTTAAAAACATGTATTACTTTACAGTGACATCACGCTGCCTGGGGGTGTATTGGCAGAATGTTCACCAGTTACCATGGCGATAATATGCACATATTAGCAAACACTGACAAAACGTTTTTAGAAAAACTCAAAAGTACAAAAGTACAAAAAATGTATTTAAATAACACATTTCCAGGAGCCTGTGAGGAATAGGAGTGTTCCTGTTCATGATTAGGAGTTTGATTTTCAACAAAAATGTGAGAGTGACTAACTGAAAAATTGTTGGCTAATGCTGGCTAGCTTGTGAAGTTATTTTAGGGACTTGTTTAACGGCACAAATCATCTCACCTGTTGTAGTTCCAGCTAAGTCAGTTCCTTTTGGTCAGATTGTGTTAAACTAAAGCTCAGATTAAAGTCTAAAAAAGCCTCAGACAGAGCGTGCCTTCAGTTAGCACTGCACCCCCAGGGAATGTTAAAATCAGTGGCAAAGTGTCTCAGTTTTAATTAAACAAAGATTAACTCGGTAAGGCAGTACTTCTTACAGTACCGTCTACCAGAAAAGTGACGTAATGCAGCTTTAAGTTTTGTGATTTGTGACAGCTCTTACCGTCCACACTGGCTGGCCATTGGTGGACGGGCCGTGGTATCTGAAGTTGCACTGCACCCCCTGAACGGGCAGAAGAGGACGGTCCCATGTGACAGACAGGACCCCAGCATGGAGAGTCACGGCTCGCACTTTAGAAGGTGTGTGTGGTTTCACTGTGGGGACAATAGAAAAGAATATTCTATTATAAGTTGTTGTTTTTTTTATATATATTTGGGATATAGGGATGACTACAAATACTGTAGGTCTTGCTGATCTATGTTATAATGTTGTTTCCTCATATTTGGAGTTTTGTTTTGTTTCATTAACACACAAATCCTGCATTTTTAGGCTGAGTTCTTCTCTCAAACTGAAAAAACTGAAAAAAAAACTCCACACTGTTATGATCAACTTGTAATACAGGAAGTGCTCCACTGTGTTTTTAAACTTCACTAGAATCATTTGGATAATTTCAGCCCTGGAATTGCCGATTTCAACTCAACAAAAGGTAAAAGGTACCTGTTCATTTGAAACCACCACTTCATGACATCACAAAGTGGAGCATTTTGTGCTTTGGAGATGTAGACAGATTTATAATGGTTTACACCAGGGATGTCAAACATGCGGCCCGGGGGCCAGATCCGGCCCTCCAAGACCTTTAATCTGGCCCTCAGCTGATTTTCTATTAAAATATTTTTATTATATTTAAATTTTCTATTAAAATATTGGTAATTTTCTCTTTCCAAATGCTCTTAAAGGTCTATTGTTTTGACTGTTGAACATGACACCCTCATCAGCAAAATGTCAAAAATGAGACGCCGAGTGGAGGATTTTCCAAGAAAATTTACTAATTCCTATTTGTTCACGGAGGTGAATGGGAAACCTGTACGCTTGTGTTGAAATTGCATTTTTCTTAAAGTTTCAGGTTGTTCATAATATTATAATATTTTGTTGTTGTTGTTGTTGTTGTTAGTTCATCATTAATCAAATAAAGACTTCTGTAATAGATTTGCATTTCTCTGCACAAATATTTGGACTTATTGCTATTTTTGGGGTATATTTGCCATGAGTTTCCTGATCCGGCCCCTTTGGGATCAAAGTAGGTTGGATACGGCCCCCGGACCAAAATGAGTTTGACACCCCTGGTTTACACAAACATGTGTGAATGAAATAAAACACAACTCCAGGTATATTTTTGATGAGGTAACAACATTATATCACGACTTAAAGCTCTCAAGAGTGATACAATATAGGACCTTTAATGTTAATGGTATAATTATTATTTATGTTTTTATTTTTTTGTATTGTGATTTTAATGTCTTTCTTACAGAATAAGAAAGTAAATTACAAAAACTGTGCTATATAAATACATTGCTTAATCAGAATTCTACTGATAAATTGAATATGTAAATATTTGGACTAAAATAATACAAATAACCGTAACACAGTGCTGTCTTTTGTGTTTCTCAGCTCTCACCGTGGTCTACAGGGGATACATAGACGGGTTTGGACATGATGGGGCCAAAGGAGGAGTCCATCTCTAGCCACAGCTTGTGGCAGATCCTGAGAGAGTGGAGCGTACAGGACCTCTGGTTGAAACACATTGTGCCTGGTAATCCAAGATTCTCCCCCTCCTTCTCCCTCCGCTCCATCTCCTCACAAAGCAAGTCAGCCCACCTAAACACACAGGGAGTTCATCTATTTGCTAAAAAATATCTAGAAAAACTGGTTTGGTCTGGTTTGGTTTTCATGAAGATAGAAAGGTTTAATACCACACTGTGAAACATTCCAGACAAAGCAATAACATCTCCATGAAGAAAAGCATTTGTTTTTACTTACTTAGACTTAAATATGGGATCAGTCCAGTTTTCTTTCTTCCAGCTACAATCCATAGTGTTAATGCCCCCATTTGTTTTGCAGGTTATATCAATGGCAGCACCTGGAACATCATAAACAGAAGTATAAACAGTAATGTCCGTGTATTTTCCGGCCTTTGTGCACTTCTTCCTGTAACTCCTCTTTTTACTGAAACCAAAAGAACAAACCTGTTTCAGGACAATTTCACATTTTACAAGTCAGATTTTAATGCAAGAAACTATGTGACACAATAATTATGATAAGTTGTATAATAGGTGGATCTTGGTTTCCTTAAAGGTGCACTGTGAAACTTTGAATATCCATCCATCTATCTATCTATCCATCCATCTTCTTCCGCTTATCCGGGTTTGGGTCGCAGAGGCAACAGCCTAAGCAGATCTACCACCCACATCTCACTGCACCAGCCCCTATGGATCCTCCTGCGGCTAGCGGGTCCACGGGAGGACGGCCCCACATCGCTTCTGCGGGCCGTAGGTGCCGCCAGACGCTCACTGTTGAGCGCCCACCCCAGGCCTGGCTCCAGGGAGGGGCTCCATTGACGCCAATCTGGGCGACGTAACTGGCCTTGCTCATCAGAGGGGCTTCTGAACTGCTCTTAGTCTGACCCCCAGGACCTGTTTGCCTTGGGTGACCCTCCCAACATAGCTCCTGGGATCAGCAAGAATGCATTGTTTTAAGTCAATAAAACACATGTAAATAAGTAAATGTAAGATGGATATTAAAAGTTGATCCTGGGAACTTTTAATATCCATCTTGCATTTACTTAGTTACATGTGTTTTATTGACTTAAAACAATTAATTCTTGCTGTGAGTTGGCTTGCCTCTCCATAGAGCTGACCCTGTAACTTGGCCATGTAGTTTCACTTGCTTGTGCTTAGTTTAGATGAATAAGTGTAATGCCATACAGTGGAACATTCCAAACAATGCAATAACATCTTCATATCTTCATGTAGAGAAGCATACAACGGACCCTCCACCAGAAAAGTTACACAGTGCACCTTTAAAGTTGGGTCATTACACGTCTATGGGGTAACTGCTAACGCATAATATATTTAGATGACATTATTACCTTGCTTTGTTTTGAAAATACTTTATTAGCCCAAAAACAACATATTAACATGTTTAATAAATGTTCGTTTATGCTGAGTCCCCTCTCCCTTTGCTCTCCACACTATGTCACTCCCCCTTCAGAGCATGTTTTTGATGAGGAAACAGCATTACAACAATGAGCACACTTACCTTGAACATAGATCAGGCTGTAGGGCATGTGTTCTTCGTGGGAACACTGCAGCAGTTCGTACATGTGTTTAGATGATGGCTTCACTGTGATTTGGCTAACCTAAAAACAATAATAATAATAATAATTAAACTTTTATTTTGAGGTCAGTATTTATTGTGTGTACTTCTTTGTACTACTGGGAATTTGTTGGTTATGTTTTTGCTATAAGATCAAATTTAAGCCATAAATGTTGAATTAATGACTTCTATGACTCATTACAGATGCAAAGTCAGTACTACAGTGTTTGATTCTGTTATTTATTTGTTGCAGGTCATGATTCTTTAACAATATTGTAGATTTAGAACAGTTTTTATGGTTTTCGTCTTGAGTAAGCATGCCAAATACATAAATTAGTTTCAATATTTATACATATTTTAGCAATACATCACACTTCAAAATGTATTCTCATGACAAGCCTATTTACAGTGAAGCCAAATCTAGCTACATAGATTTTGACTTGTACTTCAGAGGTAAAATGTAACAAAGTTAAAGTAGTATCAAGTATCAATTTTAGGTATCTGTACTTTACTTAAAGGAAAATTAACGTTTTTTTTTACAATCTGAGCCTTCTTTCGGCAATAAAACAAGTAGTTTTACTCACCCATAGCAGTTTGGTGTCAATTGGAGCAGTATCGCAGAACTTATGTTGAGCCGTTCTGTTCTACTAATGATCCCGTATCCGTTAGCGTGAGTGCTCGGGGCTCTGATTTGCGGTGTCCAAATAACACAAACTTTAGCACTTTTCAAATCACAGAAGATCGCTGTGTCAGGGTAGACTTTTAGTGGATTCCAAAACGGCCTGAAACCCGATATCGCAACAGAAAAGTAAAGTTCAGAGCGGTGTTAGCTTCCTTCGGACTAGTGGTGTTTACAAAACAGCTGAGTTCACGCATGCGCACTGTCCTCTCTGATGACGTCATCAAATGAAACTATAGCTGGATATCGGGTTTCAGGCCGTTTTGGAATCCACTAAAAGTCTACGCTGACACAGTGATCTTGTGAGATTTGAAAAGTGCTAAAGTTTGTGTTATTTGGACACCGCAAAGTAATGCCCCGAGCACTCACGCTAACGGATACGGGATCATTAGTAGAACAGAACGGCTCAACATAACTTCTTCAAAACTGCTCCAATTGACACCAAACTGCTATGGGTGAGTAAAACTACTTGTTTTATTGCTGAAAGAAGGCTCAGATTGTAAAAAAAACGTTAATTTTCCTTTAAGTACATGAGCAGGTCTGTGCTTTCTACTCCACTACATTTTATGAACTGGACAGAAAAGTAAAAGTCCTTTTTTGTAGTTACATTTGTAGTCTGAGAAAACTAAAATACACAAATAAAACAGCTGGACAAACAGACTGATTCAATTGCTTCTGTTAAAGAAATCTATATCAAAATTACTTTCAGCCCTGGAATTCACTCACTACTGGGCAAAAGGGAAAAAGTAGCTGGT
This sequence comes from Paratrypauchen microcephalus, assembly GCA_036785185.1. NCBI lineage: Eukaryota > Metazoa > Chordata > Actinopteri > Gobiiformes > Gobiidae > Paratrypauchen > Paratrypauchen microcephalus. Next base: position 76,055 of record JAVJIX010000142.1, read on the forward strand.
AACTTAAAAACTACCACTATATGACATCACAAGGTGGATCAGAGCACTTAGAGCTTTGGAGATGTAGACAGACTAATAATAAAGGATTACTCAAACATTTGTGAATGAAAACAAAACACAACTCCAGGTATGTTTTTAATGAGGTAACAATGTTCTAACATGGCTAAAAGCTCACAAAACCTTAAAGGAGAATTTTTTTTTTTTTTACAATCTGAGCCTTATTTCGGTAATAAAACAAGTTGTTTTACTCACCCATAGCACTTTGGTGTCATATGGAGCACTTCCAGAGATGTTTTAGATTAGCAATAGCCGTATCGCGAGTTCTCGGGGCATATAATATATTACCCAAGCATGTAATATGCCCCGTGCGGTCTCCAAATAACACAAACTTTAGCACTTTTCAAATCATAGAAGCTCAATGTCTTAGTCTAGAATTTCATTTGAGTCAAAAGTGGCCTGTAATCTGAGATTTATCCATAATTTACAGCTTTGCGTTTCATGTTTGGGTCCCGGGAGCTGAGAGCGAAATAAAATGTAATATGTAAAATGTAATAAAATAAAAATGCGCACTGGCGTCCTCATCTACTCGAAACTATGGATAATTCTCGGATTAGAGGCCACTTTTGACTGAAACGAAAGCGTAGACTAAGACATCGAGCTTCTATGATTTGAAAAGTGCTAAAGTTTGTGTTATTTGGAGACCGCAAACATGTGCCCCGAGAACTCACATACGGAGTTCGGAAATCTAAAACATCTCTGGAAGTGCTCCATATGACACCAAAGTGCTATGGGTGAGTAAAACAACTTGTTTTATTACCGAAATAAGGCTCAGATTGTAAAAAACGCTAATTCTCCTTTAAATAAATCCTTAAAGGTCCCATGGCATGAAATTTTCACTTTCTGAGGTTTTTGAACGTTAATGTGAGCTCCTCTACCCTGTTTAGCCCCTCCCCCCATGGTTAAAAGTTGCGAAATGTCTAAACTGAGCATTTGCGATCCTTTTCTGCGTTACAAAAAATTGGAGCTCAAACGGGCGAGTTTGAACAAGGAAACTTATTGACGTCAGATTGAAAAAAGAAATGCAAATGCAGTTCCACCCCCGTCTGTCTGTACTCAGCGTCTCTGTAAATCACGCCCAGAGAGTTTGGACTGCGAATGCGCTAGGCAATGCGAAATGCATTTTTTTATTTGCCTGGAGGCACGTTCGAGTGTTTCTAGGCTCAGAAGTCCTTTATCTGAGCCTCTGGACCTTTGAACAGCAGTGGTTTAATTTTATTTTCTGTGGAAATGTGTTTATTTTTCAATGGAACGCTTCAAATCTCTCCCCCGTGCAAAAACAAGGAAATGGATCAGCTGAGAGCTGAGCGCGGAGAGCGGAAAGTTTGGCCACGCCCCCACCCTCTACTATAGGCCAGCTCTTTTCTCCTCATTTGCATTCAAGCAACAACGCCCAGAATAAAGTGTTTGAGAGAGATATTTATGACTCTTTCTCATCTTATCTCTGTTTCTCATGCACTGAGTGTTGATTTTGAAGAAGGATTCATTTACAGTATTAGGGAACCATTAAGGAGCCATATAAAAGCATCAAGAAGTACCATGTCATGGGATCTTTAAATGTTTAATGCTATATTAAATTTCCATGGACACGAGCAGATAACTGACCTTCCCTTAGAAAAGTTTCATAGTGGAGCTTTAAAGGTCTAACATGTAACTTTTCAGTCGGGGTCCGTCATCTTCTTGTTTCTATGGAGATGTCATTGCTCTGCTTTGAATGTTCCACAATATGACATTAAGCAGATTTACGTTACATTTATTCTATTACAGGTGGTTTTATAGCTCAAAAATACCTAGAAAAACAGGCATTCTGACTGTGAGCGGGGTCGCCTCTCCACAGATCTGACCTGTAACTTGGTCTGGTTTGGTCTCCATGAAGATACAAAGGTATCTGTAGAACATACTGTGGAACATTCCAGACAAAGCAATAACATCTCCATGAAGAAAAGCATTTGAGGGACCCTCCACCAGAAAAGTGACATAATGCACCGCTAACATGGACTTACCCGCTGGTTCACAGGATGGTACTGGCTGCTTGGAAGTGGCTGCTGGAAGTTGAGCGTCCATTGCGCTGAGCTGGCTTGTAAATGTCGATCATTAAACACACAGTAGATGGTTATAGCTTCACCAGGATGCGTCACCACGATCTCTGGCAGGTAGGTGATAACTAAAAAATAAACACATTGTAATCAAAATGAGTCAGACAGAAGAGAGCGTCTTTGAGTGTCTTGAAAAGCGCTTTATAAATAAAATTTATTATTATTATTATTATTATTATTATTAAATCTGCTAAACAATAACAGCCAGCTAACAATGCTTGATCAGTCATCATCTGTATTCACAACTTTTCCAAGGATGTGAAAACTTCTTTGACTGCCTTTGTACACTTCTCTAAGCAAAACTACATCAACACGTCAGTGCTATCAAACAAACGCAAAATAATATACAAAACTGAAATTATTTTTTCACAGTAGCTTCAGAATGTTGGTTCATTATTCAACTCGTGATGTGACTGTTGTCAGTTGAAAGGTCTTTAAAAGATGCAATGTGTAACTTTTCTGGTGAGGGTTCTTCAAATGCTTTTCTCCATGGAAATGTTATTGCTTTGTCTGGAATGTTTCACAGTATGGCATTAAACCTTTTTTTCCTTCATGGAGACCAAGCCAGACCAAGTTACAGGTCAGATCTGTGGAGAGGCGACCCGCTCCCAATCAGAATGTCTGTTTTTCTAGGGTATTTTTAGAGCTATACCACCTGCAACTGAATAAAGTAGAGCTGTTTAATGCCATATTGTGGAACATTCCAGGCAGAGCATAGAAACAAGAAGGTGAAGGACCCATAGTGCACATTTAAGCCATAAGATTAATATGGCATGTTTGTGGACACAAGACCATTAAATGATTAGAAGATCAAAAGTATCAAAGACCAGACACTAATCGATACTAAAACTAGTATAGAGCCTAGACACTCGAACACGTATCAATACTAAAAAAAGTTACATTTACAGGACAGAAATGAGCCTTTCCTTAATATCTTTTAGAATGTCTAAGAGCACTTGGACTAGTAAATGCCCATGGACCAGTGAGGCATTACACAGATCTAACGGTACATGGGAAGATAAAAGAAAGTACTATTATTTAATGTTAAAAATCACATTTTATTGTTTAAAAAAAGAATGCTTTTACTATCCTCATGGTATCAGAAATGGTATCAAGTCTATTCCTTAGTATAAAAATCAAGTTTGAAATTTTAGTATCTTCATTAAATTCTAATTTTAAAGGATTGTTTCTACGGATGTGTCATTGCTCTGTCTGGAATGTTACACAGTTTGACGTTAAACAGCTCTTCTTTACATTTATTCAATTACAGGTGGTTTTATAGCAAAAAATACTTTTATAAAAACAGGCATTCTGGCTGTGAGCGGGGGTTACCTCATCACAGATCTGACATGTAATTTTGTCTGGTTTGGTCTCCATAAAGATAGATAGAAAGGTTTAATGCCATACTGTGAAACATTTCAGACAAAGCAATAATATCTCCATGGAGAAAAGCATTTGACGAACCCTCCACCTGAAAAGTTACACAGTGCACCTTTAATTCTTGAATCTAGGTTCTTGTATAATGAATGTGACCATATTTTCTAAGATGGTAAATTATGTTTTGGGCAGATGACTATAGTGCAGGGGTGACTCATGACTATTGATGGTTAGATGAGTAGTTTATAATGGTCTGTGCTATGAGAATGGGCTCACACTAACATAAATCAACAGGAGGGGATGGTAATGGGTAATGGATATTTCTTCTTTTGCACAATTTTTGTCTTTGGACCCAGCACGCAGTCGTAACTTTTACTGGATGTCTCTATCTCTATCTCTATCTACCAGTAATGGGCAGTGGATGTCACATAGGATCCCACTGAGTCATGCACTGACACATAAAAAGATAATGCGGATCTTTAAGTTAAGAACCATTGTATTATTATTATTGTACCGCTGGTGGCATCAACTCAATCACAAAGTGGGTTGTCTCTCTCTCACTCTCCCTCCCTCGCAATCTCTCTCTCTCATGAGATTCAAATGTGATTAATTAGATTAATTAATTACAAATTCTGTAATTAATTAGATTCGATTTTTTTTTTTAATCGCCTGACAGCACTAATAGCTTTTACTGATACAAACTGTAATGCTGATTAATTCTAAATTACATTACATTCTCATTTGGGTTGGCAGTTTCAAAGCTGAAATCCAGTTGAGTTAAACCTAAAAGGACTCTCTCTGATCTGAATCCTCACTACCTAAACCCCAGCACCTGCCTCATGGATCAGTGCTAGTGCAGCCTCTGCAGCTCAGTGAGTGAATTCTGGAGGTTCTGAGTTCTCACATGGCCTGTCCATAAACTTGTATCAAGTGTGTCAAATAAAGTAATAATAATAATAATAATAATAATACATTTTATTTCAAGGCACCTTTATAGACACTCAAGGACACCGCACAAAGACAATCAATTAAAAACAGTTAAAAACAGTTAAAAAGAGGCAGTATATAAAAAATAAAACTAAGAGAATGGACAAAGCAATACAAGTAAAATGAAACAGTCAGCAGCGGAAAGTGATTAAGTGGGGTAAGTTATTTTGAAAAGATGGGTCTTGAGTCTGGATTTAAAAATTGGTAGTGATTGAACGTTCCGGAGGTCTGGGGGGAGTGAGTTCCATAGATGGGGAGCAGAGCGGCTGAAGGCCCTGCTCCCCATGGTGCTGAGACGAGCGGGAGGGACTGTGAGGAGGACGGAGGAGGAGGACCTGAGTGAGCGGGTGTGTGTGGTGACATGAAGGAGTTCTGTGACATAAGTAGGAGCCAGGTTATGGATGGACTTGAATGTGAGGAGTAGGATTTTGAACTGAATACGGTAGTGAAAGTGTATAATAAGACAAGTCAAAACACAAATGCCAAAGTGTCTGGGAGTATCAAAAGCAAATTAGGTCTCCTGAAGACAACCGTTTTGTATGAACTGATCAATTTGTGTAGCATACCAGGCCATGTCTGAAACCACCTGCTTTAGAACACTGATATTGAAAAAGTATCTGAATAGACTTCTTACTGTCCAGATTGATCTCATGTGTTTGGCTCCAGTCACTCCACACTGGGGGCTCCACGAGGTTTGAGCATCGAATCTGAAGACTGTACTTATTCACATCCAAGTCCAACAGCATCCTGGGCTCTCCAAACACCTGCAAGACCTGAAAATATAAGAAAACAACAATTCAACTTAAGCAGTCCTGTTAATATTATGTTTTATACAGATCTTATATTACACAAAATAGATTCTTGTGAGCTTTAAGCCATGTTACCATGTTGTTACCTGATCAAAAGCAAACCTGGAGTTTTGTTTTGTTTCATTCACACATGTTTGAGTAATCCTTTATTATTAGTCTGTCTGCATCTCAAAATCAAAGCTCAAAATTCTTTGTTCCACCTTGTGATGTCATGAAGAGGTACTTTTCAAACTAACAGCTAGCTACCTTGTAACTTTTGTTCAGTAGAGATGGTTAATTCCAGGAAATTATCGAAATTTAATCAAGTGAAGATATGAATATATATGAAAAAAAAGAAGATATATGAAGTTTAAAAACACAGTGGAGCACTACCATATGACATCACAAGGTGGAACAGAGTGTTTTCCCTTTAAGAGAAGAACTCAGTCTAAATATGCAGGATTTGTGTGTAAATGAAACAAAACACAACTCCAGGTGTGTGCCTGATGAGGAAACTACACTGCCTGACAAAAGTATTAGGACGATTGTGTATTTCTGAACTCTGGATGAAACTTCTGGTTCCAACAAGATAATGACCCAAAGCACTCGTCCAAACTGTGTCAGGGTCATTTGGAGACGTGTGAACAGCGTCATCAACTGCAGGTTATGACATGACCGCCCCAGTCTCCTGACCTGTCACCCATCCAAAAAGTGTGGGATTATTTGGATATTAAAGTGCGCTCCAGGAATCTGACTAACGATAAACACCTGAGGAAATGTCTTCAGGATGAGTGGAAAACTACAGAGGATGGATATTTTGAAAAAGTGTTGGACAGAATGCCTCGAATTTGTAAAGCTGTGATTAAGGCCAAAGGTGGTTATTTTGATGAAAAAGCTATTTAACTTGATATTGTGACATTTTTGCAATAATATGCCTTTACACATGATGAAATTTGCTTTAAAGATCCCATGACATGGTACTTCTTGATGCTTTTATATGGCTCCTTAATGGTTCCCTAATACTGTAAATGAATCCTTCTTCAAAATCAACACTCAGTGCATGAGAAACAGAGATAAGATGAGAAAGAGTCTAGGGCTGCAACTAACGATTATTTTCATAATCGATTAATCTGACGATTATTTTTTCGACTAATCGATTATTAATCGGATAAAAAGAAGGAAAAAAACATTTGATTTCCAGCATTTTTAACAAAACAAATACTCTTCATGAATCAATAGGCCATGGAGTGGTTCAACAGTAATAAACTCACTTGCACTCTCTCAAACTTTGCATGGCAGTGGAGAAATGTATATTCGTACAAAGGTTGCGTTCCCGCAACTCAGTAAAAAGAATATATTACCAGTATAAAAATAAAGCAGAATCAGTGAAAACAAAAACACAAAATCTATAAAATAAAATCTGTAATCACGGGCAACCAGCATTTTTTTTTTTTTTTTTTTTTACAGTGCAACCAGCATTGTTTGAAAACTGTAATGACAACAGCCATATGACTTTGTACAGTGTGGAGAGCTTTTTTTTTCGTTCATAGATGGGGGGGAAAAGAACATTTAAGTCTTCAGCTTGAAATGAGCTGAACAACAATTATATAAAGCAAATACATAAAGACTTTTTTTCTGTTTAACATATGATTCATAGACCATAGAGGACTGGTTCAACAGTAATAAACTCACTTGCTCTCACTCACACCGTGAATCTCCTTCATCCATGGCTCCAACGTGCTTTCTCTTCAGGTGCTCATGCAGTGATGTTGTGCTGCCATGCCATGCCAGATCAGCTGTGCACATTTTGCACCTAACACTGTTCTTTGAAGGTGTTAATGTAAAGTGCTCCCATACTTTTCACGACTTGGGTCGTACATGTTTGTCTCTGCTAACATTGGCCTCTCCTGCTGCAACATTACCGTCTGCGTTCACCTCCGCCATTTCTCACGTGTGCATGTTTTTTTTTTTTTTTACGATTCTCCCGTTAGGACTTAACTGCGATCAAGCCCGCCGCCTCTCGCAAACCAGAAATCGCCGCTAGAGCTGTGGGAGCGCTTGTTTTGAACACCCTCACTGCAGCGTATGAAACAGTGCGCCTGCAAAGTAACAGCAGTATCCTTGATATAATACGCCTATTTGGAGCAAATAAAGGACCGCGACAAGTTAAAAGTCAATAAAAAGATTGTGCTCATTTAGTGTCTTCAGTTGTGTGTCATGAAATAACATCACATTACATCACGGTACAGTGCACTGTTTCATACGCTGCAGTGAGGTTGTTAAAAACAAGCGCTCCCACTGCTCTAGCGGCGATTTCTGGTTTGCGAGAGGCGGTGGGCTTGACCGCAGTTTGGACTTCGTCACGTAAACTAGTCAACTAAAGAAGGCTCAACATTGGTGCTCTTCTTTTTTGATGACGCTCGGCATCCAACCCATAGATCAGTATACTGTATGATCCAGCCATCCAAGTCAGTGTCACCGTGGTTTTGGTTTGTTTCCTGCCGCAACTGTACTTATATCAGTTGGCTATAACAACACAGACTCAACTAATCGACTACTAAATTAGTTGCCAACTATTTTAATAGTCGATTTTAATCGATTCAATCGATTAGTTGTTGCAGCCCTAAAAGAGTCATAAATATCTCTCTCAAACTCTTTATTCTGGGCGTTGTTGCTTGAATGCAAATGAGGAGAAAAGAGATGGCCAATAGTAGAGGGTGGGGGCGTGGCCAAACTCTCCGCTCAGAGCTCAGAGCCCACAGCTGATCCATTTCCTTGTTTTTGCAGGGGGGAGAGATTTGAAGCGTTCCATTGAAAAATAAACACATTTCCACATAAAATAAAATTAAACCACTGCTGTTCAAAGGTCCAGAGGCTCAGATAAAGGACTTCCGAGCCTAGAAACACTCGGACGTGCCTCCAGGCAAATAAAAAAACGCATTTCGCATTGCCTAGCGCATTCACAGTCCAAACTCTCTGGGCGTGATTTACAGAGACGCTGAGTACAGACAGACGGGGGTGGAACTGCATTTGCATTTCTTTTTTCGATCTGACGTCAATAAGTTTCCTTGTTCAAAATCGCCCGTTTGAGCTCCGATTTTTTTTTTTAACGCAGAAAAGGATCGCAAATGCTCAGTTTAGACATTTCACAACTTTTAACCATGGGGGGGGGGCTAAACAGGGTAGGGGAGCTCACATTAACGTTCAAAAACCTCAGAAAGTGAAAATTTCATGCCATGGGACCTTTAATATATCAATAAATTGATTTGTTGCCATTACCAATATGTCTTGTTATCATTATGAAAGTTCAGAAATACACAATCGTCCTAATACTTTTGTCAGGCAGTGTACATTATAACATAAATCAGAAAATAGCGTAATAGAAGCCCTTGAAGCCCCTACTTAAAAAGGTAAAAAATGTATCTCTCTCTTTCTTCTTTTTTTTTTTTTTACAACAGAATAGTTTTGTTCATAAAGTTCTTTTAATTTCCCTTTGTAAAGACATTCAATTTTGCATTCTTTATCCCCTTAGGCTCATTACAGTTCACATTAAAAAGATGACGAAGCATGTTTACTCTACAATATTAAATCATATTTCCAACTGCGCCTGAAATCACTACCAAAACACACAAGTTTCGTTAGTCATGCACACTAGCACCACCTTGGCACACATTAGAGATATGAGTTATATTGCTTATAGGCTTTTGAGAGGTAACAGTGACAGAGGTTGGAACAAACTGAGGATTTTTTCCATCTGCTGTATGGGATTTCATGAGTTTTTGCGTCACTCCTGTATGAATCACGCTGCAGTTCTGAACAGGGAATGCACTGTTAGCGAAGGTTAGCGTGCAGTTAAACCCTAATTAAATGTGTGCGAGTCATCCCAACAAATAAATAGAGTGGAAATACGTAAAACTGTTCAAATGATTAAACTAGGGGGGTTGTTTTAGGTGGAGAATGTTGGAGCTTTCTTCTAGAAGCATGATGGTTGTCCAAAATGTTATTTAATTTTAAGCTAAATAATAATAATCATGTAAATTATTGTGATCCTTTCAGTTATTAAAGGTCCTGTATTACACAAGATGGATTCTTGTGAGCTTTAAAGGAAAAGTAACGTTTTTTGCAATCTGAGCCTTATTTCGGTAATAAAACAAGTTGTTTTACTCACCCATAGCACTTTGGTGTCATATGGAGCACTTCTGGAGATGTTTTAGATTTGCGATCTCCATAATGTAAGTTCTCGGGGCACATGTTTGCGGTCTCCAAATAACACAAACTTTAGCACTTTTCAAATCATAGAAGCTCGATGTCTTCGTCTACGATTTTGTTTGGTCAAAAGTGGCCTGTAAACCAAGATTTAGCCATAGTTTCGAGTAGATGAGGACGCCAGTGCACGTGTGCTCTCAGGTCCCGGGGACCCAAACATGAATCGCAAAGCTGTAAACTATGGATAAATCTCGGATTACAGGCCACTTTTGACTCAAACGAAATCGTAGACTAAGACATCGAGCTTCTATGATTTAAAAAGTGCTAAAGTTTGTGTTATTTGGGCATATTACATGCTCGGGGAATATATTATATGCCCCAAGCTATGGCTAGAACATCTAAAACATCTCTGCAAGTGCTCCATATGACACCAAAGTGCTATGGGTGAGTAAAACAACTTGTTTTATTACCGAAATAAGGCTCAGATTGTAAAAAAAAAAAAAAAAAAAAACGTTACTTTTCCTTTAAGCCATGTTATAATGTTGTTACCTGATCAAAAACAAACCTGGAGTTGTGTTTGAGTAACCCTTTATTATTAGTCTGTTTACATCTCCAAAGCTCAAAATGCTCTGCTCCACCTTGTGATGTCATGTAGTGGTAGTTTTCAAGTTAAAGAGATCGTTTTTGATGTGAATCTGTATGGCATCCCCTTCTTCTTTGAGAAGAAAAACAAGCTTTATTAACTGTCCTGGCTAACTTGCCGGATCTACTTTCCTCAGCACCAGAACCGGGCAGAACTCGGCTCAGAGGACACTGTCAGGGGTAAGTCAGTGTGAATGCACGACACTGCTGAAGGGGAAACATCAAAAAACCCGAACTATCCCTTTAAAAGCTACCTTTTACCTTTTGTTCTGTAGAGATTTGCAATTCCAGGGTTGAAATAATCCAAATGATTCTAGTGAAGGTGTGTGGAGTTTAAAAACACAGTGGAGCACTTCCTGCAATACAACATGATATCACAAAGTGGAACAGAGTGTTTTCTGTTTTAAAGAAGAACTCATCCTAAATATGCAGGGTTTGTGTCTCCACAAATCTGACCAATAACTTCACCTGCTTGTCTCCATGGTGATTAAGTACACTTTGTAACTTTTCAGACAAAGCAAAGACATCTTCATGGAAACAAGCAGGTGGGGTTTGACTCAGAAAAGTTCTATAGTGCACCTTTAAATGATCAAATCATGGGTTCTCCTATTTAACTAATTTGCTTGTGTGTTGTCCTTTGTTTCAGACTGACTTACCTTCCAGACTGGTTCTGTCTCATTGGAGGAATATCGAACCTCATATCTCAGCTGACCCCAGAGCCCAGGTGGAGGGACCCAGGTCAGAACCAGCTCTCCTTCTATGGTCTGGTGATGGCTGAGGTTCTCTGGAGCGCCTGGTTTCACTGTAGAATGAAAAGACATATTTTCAGACATACTTTTGTCTGAAGCTTCATGACACTTTAAGGTGCACCATGTAACTGTTTGGTTGGGGATCCGTCGCCTGCTTGATTCTATGGATGTATCATCGCTCTGCCTGGAATGTTCCACAGTGTGACATTAAACAGTTCTACCTTACATGCAGGTGGTTTTATAACTCAAAAATACACAAATCTGACCTGTAACTCAATCTGGTGTCCATGAAAATGAAAATGAACACGCAATGACATCTCCAGGGAGAAAAACATATGATGGACCCTCCACTAGAAAAGTTACACAATGAACCTTTAACTGATTGGATGAGGTTGTTTTTTAATTACAAGTTACTTAATCCTATGTGTAACACTGAATTAAAAGATTAGGAGAAGTAAACATCTGACATTTGCTTTGACTAATTAACATGGCTGTATTAAAGGGCATTATGTTATTTTTTGGTCCATGAAGACGTTATTGCCCGGAATGTTCCATACTATGGCATTAAACCTATCCAGGCTAGCCCTCTCACAGTAAGAAATTTTAAAGTAAATGTTTAGCAATAAAACAAATGCCATACTGTGGAACATCCCAGGCAAACAAAAGCATGCTATGGTGCCAGAAAAAAATAAAAAATAAAAAAAAATAAAAATATATATACTGTATATATATTGATAGCAGGAGAAGTTCAATTTGTCAACTGGACCAAGTTTGTTTGGTTGAAAACGTTTCGCCGCTCATCCGAGAGGCTTCGTCAGCTCAGAGCTGACGAAGCCTCTCGGATGAGCGGCGAAACGTTTTCAACCAAACAAACTTGGTCCAGTTGACAAATTGAACTTCTCCTGCTATCATGGATTCTACCTGGACGACTGAGGGACTTTTCACGCACTGTATATATATATATATATATATATATATATATATATATATATATATATATATATATATATATATATATATATATATATATATATATATATATATATATAGCAAGTGTTATATGCAATATGACATTCAGATAGTGAATTAGTTCAAAAGTGAAATGTGAATTGCCTTTTTTCACAGCTTTAATCCTTCAGATCTATTGTACTATCACTAATTAAGATGACAAGTGAGTCACAGTGTGCCCTCGATACTTGCTGTTAATTAAAAATATGGGATCAGTGAGCGGTTAAAGGTTTTTAATGGTCATAATTGGATATAGAACTTACTCTTCTGCTCTTTCGAAGGACACTACAATGATCCGCTAACGTTAAATTATTCAAATTATTCTAGTGGAGCACTTCCTGTCCAAGATATTACATGGTGGAACGTAATGTTTTCTGTTCGACAGAAAAAACTCTAAATATGGAGGTTTCTGTGTTAAACACGTGTGAATGAAACAAAACACAACTCCAGGCATGTTTTTGATGAGGAAACAACATTATAACATAGATCAGAAAATATCCCTTTAAACAGAGAACAATGATTGAAAAATGTAGCTAGAAATATTCAAATTGCCATATGAGACCATGCATTATGTTTACCATGTAATATTTATGACTATCACAAAAAAACATGTTTGCACTGAGTCGCCTGCTGCCTGCTGTGGGAGATGTGGTTAGTGAACGCTATGAGTAATATCTTCACTCAGTATTAAAAGCATTTAAAGGGCCCACATTAGACTTTTTTTCTGATATATGCTGTAATTTTGGAGTTGTGCTTTGTTTCATTCACACATGTTTAACACACACAAACCCTGCATATTTAGGCTGAGTTCTCTCTTTAACCTTGTGATGTGATGTTGACTTAAAAAACTACAGCATTTTGAGCTTTGGAGATGTAGACGTACTAATAATAAAGATTTACTCAAACATGTGTGAATGAAACAAAACACACCTCCAGGTTTGTTTTATTTATTTTATCATTATATTTATTTATCTTGCATGTATTCAGTTAAATATTTATTTATTTATTTTTTATTGCTAATGAAATATTTGGCCTGGTTGCGTCATCTGCTTGTCTCCATGGAGATAATGAAATTGGTTTAATGCCCTACAAAGAACATCTCCATTGAGACAAGCAAATTCCAGATCCTCCACCAGAAAATGTACACAACATCCCTTTAATGTGATATTCTAAATTCCTCAGATCTTAGTCTGAGTCTCCTGAGGGAACCAAAAGAACATAAGATGGAAATGTCAGCACTGGGATATCTCACATGCATACAAGCTGGACCTGCTTTATGCTAGTCACGCTGCCCCTGAGCCTACACCCTTAACTGTCCAGATTTATAATATAGATAAAAGTAGAATTTCAGTGTTTTTGTCAGTGCAAAGTCTCATTTTAAAACAAGGACAGTGGCAGCATTCTGACTTCTATCACTAAATGCCTGGAACTTAAAATAATCATGATCAAAAGACTGAAATTCCAGGAAATATAGGTAATAAATCCAAAAATGCAGAGATAGTGTTATAGAAACAATACAGTTCTATTATTAAAGGTGCAATATGTAACTGTGTATGCAACATTTCTGATGGAGACTCCACCACTGAATAAATACAAGATATGTAGATAAGCTTAATGCTGTATTATGGGACTTTTCAGTTCAAATGATCCTCCATGGGAACAAGCAGTTCTCGAGTTGGATGGCGGGGGGGGGGGACTATGTCACATAAATTAAAAATTTTACCATCCCCCCTGGTTTCATTTTACAACTCGACTACTGGGAACAAGTACCTGTTTGTTTCCATGGACACAGGATACATTGCTTTACCTGCACCCTCCACCAGAAAAGTTGGCTGTTCTGTTTGAATTTCTGTCATATATTTAAAATCCAATACATTTTGTACAAAAAAAAAAAAAAATGAAACAAATATTCTTACCAGGTGTTGTAGGGACTTTGAGGTGAACAGGTGAAGAGGAGTTACCAAGGGTGACGGTTACCATGACGTCAGAACTTATGGCACCAAGAACCAGGGAACATTTGAGGAAGCTGTTCCCTTCACAGATAACAGGATCTGCAGACAGGCTAACCCCCTCTGTCCCTGATCTGGAATAAGGTTATATTGAAGAAATTGTTTTAGTCTTACATAGGAGTTCATGATACAGGGATGTTTTATTATTGAAAATGTGTTTTTAAAAGCTTAATGTCACTCAAGAAAGAAATACTTAGTCTCCACGCATCTGCAATACAAATTACTGTTCAAAGTAATTAACTTTTCTCGTGGAGAATCTGTCAAAATGTTCTTGTTTTGTCTGGAATGTTTGACAGTCTGATACTAAACTTTTCTATCTTCATGGAGACCAAACCAGACCAAGTTACAGGTCAGATCTGTGGAGAGGCGACCCCTGCTCACAGTCAGAATGCCTGTTTTTCTAGGTATTTTTTGAGTTATAAAACACCTGTAAATTAATAAATGGAAGGTAGAGCTCTTTAATGTTATACTGTGGAACATTCCAGGAAGAGCAATGAGCAGGTCACTCTCCACCCAAAAAGTTACACAATGCACCTTTAATTCTTACATTACAAGCTTCAGCACTGACTCTGTTCTCTGGTTTGTTGTGTCTGGACTTTGAGATCACACAGCTGCTGTTGGTGATTCAGGCAAGCCCAGCGCTAGACATAAAATATTAGGGGGACGATGAGTTTATCACAGGGGGCGGGGTCGCGTCGCGTCGCACACACACACACACACACACACATATCCCACTCCTCGCGTGCGTAATGGCTCAGGCGCGCTCCTCGAGACCTTTGTAAGAGACTGACTGAGTAAGAGTAAAAAGTGTTGAGAGTTTTTTTTATTATTATTATTTGAACGTAGACCCTCGGTCAAATGATCTCCTGCATACCACAACTGATCTGAGCAACGCCAAGAGCCAGTACATTAACACCACACAGCCCTCCACCACAAGCGCAAACACAGCGCAATTGGGCAATGCACAACACAGCACAACTCTCACATCTGAGGGGGCGGGACTGATGACGTGAGGGAGCGTCGCCACCAAACGCCCCCTCGTGGCGCCGGCCGTGGATTCAGGTAAACAAAGATCAGACCCCCAGAGAGACCCTCCACCACACACACAGACATAGGTACAAGGGGGAAAGAGCCCATAATAAAGTATCGGTAAATATGAGACGTTTTTTTTAAGATATTAAAAAGATAGTGATAGTAATATATTAGTAAGTGATGTCTTAAAAGCATTTAAAGGCCCCATATTACCATCATTTCCGGACTATAAGAAGCTACTTTTTTCTCATACTTTGAACCCTGCGGCTTTTACAATGATGCGGCTCATATGGATGATTATTTGTTTATGAACACAGTGGATACACGCGCAGCCTGAGTGCAGAAAGTGTCTGTGTCTGTGTGTTTGACATGAAGTTACAGAGTTAGCAAGCGCTGTTGTCAGCACTAAAACAGTTTATCGCCATGTGATAAAATAAGTTATGGTGCTGAATGAGTGGGATACGTCTTAATGACACGTATGCGTTAAATGCAGTTGAATGCGTAAATGACGAGAAGAAACATCTCAAAATTCAGTAGCCGGACATCCAATCATGCCTGATCAATACACCTATCCCCGCCCACCGGGAGAGCCTGAGCCTTCTGCAGGAGACATGAGCAGTAGAGCGTGAAGTGACGGGGGTGCAAGAGCGAGACAGACAGGTGAAGACAGACAGGTGAAGACAGACAGGTGAAGAGACGACGTGCCGAGGAAGATGCTAGTTTGATTTTGTTTTGAACAGTTATTTTGCGCTTCATGCACACACCCTCCTCATGGAAAACACACAAACAAATGCATATGATGCAGCTTTGAAGTTAAAGTCATTTGATTTCGCTGTCGAAGAAGGAAACAGAGCTGCTGCACGCGAGTTTGGCATCGATGAGTCGATGGTGAGACGTTGGCCACGGCAGTGTGACGAACTGACTCAATGCAAAAAGACAGCAAAAGCTTTCAGAGGCAATAAAAGCAGATGCTCCGAATTTGAAAATGTTCTTGTAGACATGGACACCTGCTGTTTATAGACAGGTGCGGCCTATATATGTACAAAAATAAAATTCTTTTAAAATTTAGTTGATGCGGTTTATATTCAGGTGCACTCAATAGTCCGGAAATTACAGTACACATTTTCTGATTTATGTTATAATGTTATTTATAGGGCGGCAGTAGCTCAGTTGGTAGAGCATATGTCTCGTGATCCAGGGGTTAGCGGTTAGAATCCCGCTCTTGACGGGTTGACCGCATATGATCCCAGCTCCCACAGATGAGCGCTGCCGTTGTGTCCTTGGGCAAGACACTTAACCCCACCTCGCCCCCAGTGTCTGTGGACACTGGTAGCCCCCATGACAGAAGATACATCAAGGCCCGTTGTGACGTGAGCCGTCCTCCTGTGGACCCACCACCCGCGGAAGGATTCATGGGGGCTGGTGCATTGTGTTCTGGGCAGCAGAACACTGCTTGGACTGCTGCCCCCGCGACCCAGAAAATGGAAAAGCGGAAGAAAATAAATGAATGAATGAATGTTATTTCCTCATCACAAACAGAAGTTGTTTTTTCTTTTGTTTTATTCACACATGTTTAACACACAAACCCTGCATATTTAGGCTGAGACCTTCTCTCAGAAAGAAAATACTCTGTTCCACCATGTGATGTCATGTGGCAATACAGGAAGTGCTCCACTGTTGTTACTGTTGTTGTTGTTGTTGTTAAACTCACCTTTACTAGAATAATTGGGATCATTTCAGATCTACAATTGCCAATTTCAATCAAAAGTATACAGTGATAATTGTAATCAAATTGTATTTATTCAGCACTATAACTACAATTCAGAAATCTCTTGGCAAGATACTTGGAAAGGGGTGGAGAGCTACAGATTGGAGACCCCTGCTTTAGTAGGTACATCTAGAATGAGTCATAAAAGTTAGTTATTCAACTCTCTTCAGTTGAAATATAACCTTAGTCCAGCAAAAGAACAAAAAGTTAAGTCAATATAGTAATTATTGTGGCCTAATTTTTGGCCACAGCAGAAGGTTAAATATCAGATCATACTGTATATCAATATCAGCTCAAAACATCCCATAATAAGTGTCTATGTCTTTACTCACACAGGCTGAAAGCTGATGGCTGTGGAGGTCCTGCTGAATGCTGATTTGTCAGAATGCAGCTCACAGTTTAAGGTGCTCCAGTCCTCTGTGATCCTGCACATCACGTCCACACAGAGACCTGCAGAGAATCACTTAAACATGTTAATTAGGGCTGTGCTAAAGAATAAAAATATAAATATACCTTTATAGTAAATTTGGTGATACAGTAACAGTACAGATACCATGGGCTGTTGTTGCTTGTTTAGAGAAAGAGAAAGTACTTATGCAATATATACTCAACAAAAATATAAACGCAACACTTTTGTTTTTGCTCCCATTTTTCCTGAGATGGACCCAAAATTCACTCCAGATACACAACACTACCATTTCTCTCAAACATTATTCACAAATCTGTCCAAATGTGTGACAGCGAGCACCTCTGCCCCGCCGAGACAATCCACCCCACCTCACAGGTGCGCCACATCAAGATGCCGATCCAACATCATGACCAGTGCACAGGTGCACCCCAGACTGCCCACAGTCTTTTTTTTTTTTTTGCTTTATTGGGGGTCTGGGGACTCAGAACCAGTCAGTATCTGGTGTGACCACCATTTGCCTCATGCAGTGCAACACATCTTCTTCACATAGAGTTTATCAGATTGTCAGTTGTGGCCTGTGGAATGTTGGTCCACTCCTCTTCAATGGCTGTGCGAAGTTGCTGGATATTAGTGGGAGCTGGTACACGCTGTCGTATACGCCGGTCAAGCACATCCCAAACATGCTCAATGGGTGACATGTCCGGTGAGTATGCTGGCCATGCAAGAACTGGGACATTTTCAGCTTCCAAGAATTGTGTACAGATCCTTGCAACATGGGGCCGTGCATTATCTTGCTGAAACATGAGGTGATGTTCATGGACGTATGGCACAACAATGGGCCTCAGGATCTCATCACGGTATCTCTGTGCATTCAAAATGCCATCAATAAAATGCACCTGTGTTCTTCGTCCATAACAGCCTTTGAAGAGGAGTGGACCAACATTCCACAGGCCACAATTGACAATCTGATAAACTCTATGCGAAGAAGACGTGTTGCACTGCATGAGGCAAATGGTGGTCACACCAGATACTGACTGGTTCTGAGTCCCCAGACCCCCAATAAAGCAAAAAAATGCACATTTCGGGGTGGCCTTTTATTGTGGGCAGTCTGGGGCGCACCTGTGCACTGGTCATGATGTCGGATCGGCATCTTGATGTGGCGCACCTGTGAGGTGGGGTGGATTGTCTCGGCGGGGCAGAGGTGCTCGCTGTCACACATTTGGACAGATTTGTGAACAATGTTTGAGAGAAATGGTAGTGTTGTGTATCTGGAGTGAATTTTGGATCTTTGGGTCCATCTCAGGAAAAATGGGAGCAAAAACAAAAGTGTTGCGTTTATATTTTTGTTGAGTGTATTTGACATATTCAGCGTTATGTCAGCGTGATTATTAAAATTGGTGTACCGTATTTTCACGACCATAGGGCGCACTGTGTTATAAGGCGCAGCTTCAGTTACGGGTGTCTTTTTGGTATTTAACACATACAAAAGGCGCACCGGGCTATAGGGCGCGGGCGCGGGCGCGGGCGCGATAAAACGTACCGGTAAAGTCCTGGTTCAGAGCGCACGTGCACTTCCTCATTGCGTGCGCTGACGGCTCGTGCTCTTCTTATGCGCTGATGCGCTGTGTTGAAGTTCAGAATGTGTTTAGTTGGTGGATTTAATTACATAAACTTTCCACACGAACAAAATCATATGTGTGTTATTAATAAGCCTAAGAAAATAGTGTGATTTGAATTGTGTTTTATTAAAAAAAAGCAGCGGGAGCAAATATGAGTTCGGTTGTGCTTTATTTGAGTGCGTAATAAGTACCGTATTTAGCATAGTGCTCACATTATTTTTACAATCATTCTATCAATTTAATTAATCATCAAATCCATCAAAGTCCTCATCTTCTGTATCTGAGAAGAACAACTGGGCTAGAGGACAGTCAAACACGCCAGGTTCTCTCTCGTCACAGTCAGAGTCTGTCTCGTTGCCGTCCGTCTCCTCGTGAAAGATGCCGGCTTTTGCAAAAGCCCGAACAACAGTACAAGTAGACACATTAGCCCAAGCATTTACAATCCATTCACAAATTGTGGCGTAACTCGCTCGGCGTTGCCTCCCAGTCTTCGTAAATGTGTGTTCGCCATCTGTCATCCATCGCTCCCACGCCGTTCGCAGCCTTACTTTGAACGCCCTGTTCACGCCAATGTCCAGCGGTTGGAGTTACTTTGTCAAGCCTCCCGGAATGACAGCGAGCTCCGAGTTCATTTGCTTCACCTGTTTTTTGACACCGTCCGTGAGATGAGCGCGCATGGAGTCACAGATCAACAGGGACGGTGACGCGTGGAAAAAACCGCCTGGTCTCTTCACATACACCTTCTCCCAGCTGTCCTCTGCTCGTTAACCCATTGCTCGAGGCGGTCTTCCAGCTCAGGCCACCTGGCTTTGTGTCTGTCTTCGCTCACGTCCGCACGTTCACGCCACGCCCCTTGTCTTCTATTACGCCCGCGTCTCACAACAACACAATAGGCGCACCGCACCATAGGGCGCGGCGTGCATTTTGAAGAAAATTTAAGACTTTTAGGTGCGCCTTATGGTCGTGAAAATACGGTACATGTATTTCATAGTAAGCGTGTGTGAGCAATACTGTTGTCAAAATGTGCTATTTTCCTAAATAAATAGTGATAACACTCAGAATATAATAAGCAATAAATGGATTATGGTAAACTTGTGATTCTTGTTGTATCGTTGTACATTGTCATTGTATTGAGAGCCGTGTATTGTGTATTGTAATGAATTGGGAGAGACCCTGTGATTTCCATCTTTGTAAGTTAATGACTCCACAAGTGGGCAGGTGCCAAACATGTCCAGAGATCAGCCAGTCTGTTACAAGAGACAAACTGCACTGCTCTTCTAAGAAACACATCTACATTACAAATTTCTACTTGGAATTACTTTAGGATAATAAGTCTTTAGAAATCTGCTAGGATGATAAGAAACACTAATTAATTTAGAAATTAGTCAGAAAAAAAACAAACATTTAACTTAAGACTACGTGTCAAGTCTGCCTATTTTGTGCATGGTGTGAAAATCAACCAAATAATACTAATTAAGGACAATCAGGAACCTAAAATGACAACAAAGGTAAACTCCATAGCTTACCTTGGGCCATAGTTTCCCCTGGTAAACACTGTATTGTTAGATTTGTGAGCGTACAGACTTTCAATCATCAATTATTTACCATATCAAATATTTCAATGTATTTATATGTAAGTCTGAACCCTGCTCCTCACCACATGTTGTTACTGACACGTTTGGCTGTAGACTTCTTGATTACACACCCCAAGCTCATTGAAATTTGAAATGAAATCTCAATTTGATTCAACTTTGATGAATTGTAGTGACCTGCTAAGCTCATTAAAAAGCCGGGGGAATGACAGTGGGCTTATAGTCTTAATAAAAATACTTGCTTTAATAGTGCACTGCATAGCATTTAGTGAAGGGTCCACCACTCTCCATGAAAATGTTATTGCTTTGTCTAGAATGTTCCACAGTACAGGTAAAGATTAACCCTAGAACATGGTCGCTATAAAAAGTAACACCAGGTCATTTTTACCCAATATAATATACCCAACAAAAAGTACTTGTCATAAAAAATCTATAAAAAATATGACAACACATGATAAATTAGAGTGGTCTTCTTATTTCCAACTGTGGTATGTGTAACAAAATGAAAAAAAGAAAAAAAAGAAAAAACATGCTCCAAAATTACAGAAAAATTAGGAACTTGAGAACCAAAAATTCCCCAAAAAATAAATAATAATCATGAACAGTTGCAGGAGAGAGGAACACAAAAGAGTATTTTTTCAGTGGGTAAAAATGACCAGTTGACTAAAAGATTGTTTTCACCTTAAGAATTCCCTTTGAAATCACCACTTTGTGATATATATTCATAACCACTGCACAAAATAAGGATAGATACACATTCCAGGACCACTCTTACTTACCTATTCCTTACATCCTCTTACATTAAATTCATTACATTCTTACATTCCTCTTTCACTGTTGCTGGGTAAAAATCACCCAAAAGCCTGTAGGAAAAAGTGGGCTTTGGGGTCGGGAAACACTTACACAAAGTGTCAAAAACCATGGTGAAGCTACCCAGGGACCCATGACACTCAGAAAAATGCAACATATTGAAAATCATGTAAATTAGGGATGCAAATTATCGGTTAATTCATTAACTGATAGTTGATTGCCCTTATGATCGATTAACGATTAACTGATAAGCGGCGTTTTTCACCTGGATTTTACTGTTTCAATAGGGTCTTTAAGAATATAAGCTATAGTAACATAACACTGAGTCAAAAATATATCATAGTATTATTATATTGTATATTCCTCAATTAATTATTCCTTAGTAAAAAGCAGACAAATGTATTGATGCTGAATAACAAAATACAGTAATCCGTCTATCCAATTTTTTTTTTTATAGTGTAACATTTTTTTATAGTGTAACATTGTGTTCTGTCCTGATTGGCTAAGAGACTAGACCAGGACTGAACGTGGACTGGACCAGGTCTGAACCAGGTCTGGACCTGGACTGGACCTGGACTGGACCGGGACTACACCGGGTCTAGACCTGGACTAGACCAGGATTAAACCACCACGTGCCGCTGCTGGTTTCGACGCGGCCCGCGCCCCGAGCCGCAGGCCAGCCGCGCGGGGCTCGGGGCGCGGGGCTCGGGGCGCGGCGAAACCAGCAGCAGCGGCACGCATTCCGGGTTCGATCTCGCCTCGCGCGTACACCCGGGGCTGCTGAGCAGTGCCGTTGGCGCCTGCGGTCGGCTGTGAGTCGAGCTTGGCGCGGTTGCCTTGTTTCGGGTGCGCGTGTCCGCGGTTAGCGGTTAATTACAATTAATGCATTTTGATCGACCAACGTCTTAATCGACAATTAACCGTTAATCGATTAATTGTTGACATCCCTAATGTAAATACAGTACATTTGCTCGGGTGAAAATCACCCGGCGATAGTTCACTAGGGTTAAACCTATTTGTCACAAAGGGAGACAAGCAGGTTACAACAGTACACTACATTACAGTTTAGATCTGTAGAGAGTCGCCTCTATTCACAGAAGGAATTGTTGTGTTTTTGAGCAACAGTAACACCTATAATGAAAAAATACCACGGAATATTCCAGGGAAAGAAATAACATCTCCATGCGTAAGATCCCACTGCTGCTAAATAAAGTCAAATGGCACTTTGGTGACATGGTGAGACATTCATCTCAAATATTGGCTCTGGTCCTGTGCAAGTCCTTATTCATTTAAAGATGCACTGTGTAACTTTTCTTGTGGACTGTACGCCACCTGCTTGTATCCATGGAGATATTACTGCTTTGTCTTTAAAGCTTCTATATTATGCAGAATTAACTCTGGTGAGCCTTAAAGCATGTTAGAATGTTGTTACCTCCTCATGAACATACCTGGAGTTGCATTTTTGTTTCATTCACCAAATCAGACAAAGTTACAGCTCAGATCTGTGGAAAGGCAACCCAGCTCACAGTCAGAATGCCTGTTTTTCTAGGTATTTTTGAGCTATAAAACACCTGTAATTGAATAAATGTAAGATAGAGCTGTTTTATGTCATACTGTGGAACATTCCAGGTAGTGCAGCTACTGTACATATCCATAGAAACAAGCAGGTGAGGGACCCCCAATCAAAAAGTTACCCAGTGCACCTTTAAAAAGAAAACAAAATAGCAAATCAAAAATCTTTAACTACACAAAGGAAAAGAATTATGAATAATTTATTTTGCCCTCTGGCTCTTGTAAGTCTCGCCTGTTATGCAGTCCATCTTGCTACAGATGACATTCCGTTATGTAAAAGCGTCACTGACAGGAGCGAGTGGATTCAAGTATGGTGGATATGGATATGGAGGAATACCATAGAAATATAATGAGTTTTGAGGCTGTCTCGAGGGGGAAATGATTGATGGGGGGAAAGGACACGGGTGGTGAGGAGAAAGGAGGAGAGTGAGGAGAGGAGAGACTGTTAGGTCAAATGTTGCGTCATTCAAAACAAACACGGAGAGGGGGGTTTGTATGCTGAGCTGGTGCATCAATGTTTGTCCACTGTAACATATAGTAAGAACTGTGTGTGCGCGTGCGTGTGTGCGTGTTTGAAAAACAGGACGTCAGTCATTTGGCAGTATTTCGGGGTTTGAGGCTGCAGACGAACATCACAAACTGGTGCTGCGCAAAACATGTCGCGCTAAAGTTGCCACATCCAGTGGAAACACGACCAATTTATATACTGCCACTTGAAAGTTCACCACTTGCATTTGCATGACAAGTGCATGGCGTGAAAGTCCGGTGAAACGTCTAGTAAAAGTGATACTCGGGCCAAACAGACCACAATTACAGCTTCTTTTGCTACATGGACTACATTTGAAATAAATGATTGACTTTAGTTTTCATTCTTGCATTAGGTTAGTTAGTAATTAGTTAGGGAATTTAGTGTTTGAAAGGTATGATGTAAGTTTCTGTGATGTGTGCGTGAGTGTGTGCATATGTGTGTGTGTCTGTGTGTGTATCAGAACTAGACTAATTTGAACAAGTATCAATACTGAGTGAAATCATATAAAAAGGACACAATTGGACCTTTCCTGAATAGTTTTAAAATGGTGTGGAAGACATTGGCAATTGATAATTTGCAGTGATATTGTGCTTGTGGGGAGCCTCATGTTTGTTTATTTATTTATTTATTTATTTATTTGACAGGGACAATGCACATTAATGAACATAAGTATAAAACAAATGTAAATATGCCGAATTTTATCTACAAAGCTAGTTTTCATCCGTAGTCCCTCTGCAGGCAAATACATAAAAATACAACATACAATACAAGCAGCACAAACAAAAGTCTAGTGGTCACATGACTGGTTGGTTTTCAGCCATGTATGTTTATGGAGTAATGTAGAGCAGTTACCATGGTGACACAATGCACAAATTGTCAAAAACAGCCTGAGACGTTTTTAGACTGTCTGAAAAAAAAAAAAAAAAAAAGATTTTTGACAATTTTTGAGTGCCTGTGATCAATGAGTATCGGTATACAGTGAACCCTCGTTTATCGCGGGGGTTAGGTTCCAGAAATAGCCCGCAATAAGTGAAATCCGCGAAGTAGGACAATTTTATATTTTACAATTATTCTACATGTTTTAAGGCTGAAAACGCTTCACCAGACACATTATACACCTTTCTGAGACTGGTATTAACATTTTCTCACATTTTTCTCTTGTTTAAACACTCAAACTTTTGTAGATTTTCATTAAAATATATTAATAGTGGGGCGGGGGCACGTGACACGCGGACACGTGCGCGCGGGCACGTGCGCGCGGACACGTGTGTTTGTTTTGGTACCACATATCCATGCCATGTGCGAAAGTCGAGTGGAAAGCGACCTGGATATCATTTTGGGCAAGACTCAAGCCACTGCTAACAGTGCCGAACCGCTAACAGACGCCTCTGAGCACCACAAGACCAGGTAAGACCAACCTGCGCTCACAAGAGTTGGTTGCATTTCACCCCGGCTCCAAAATCAGACCGCTATCAATGCGTCGCCAATACTCCACAGCTCTCTAGGACGGGGTCGGGTTCATCCTCTCGTCCTCTCACGGGGAAGAGCCACTGTCTCCACAGTGCGCGCGAGTGTCCTCTCCCCGCTGCGGCTCCCCCGGACGCCGCAGCGGGCCCGTCCATGTTGATTCTTGGAAGAGTCCATGTTGATTCTTGGCTCTTCCATGGTCCGGCTCGCACTCTCTTCCATGGCTCGTGCAAGTAAACAAAGGCCACACCCCTGTCACCCAGGCGCTCTCGTGAAGGAAATCTGAGACTCTGTCCCTACCATCCCTGGTCTAGACCTGGTTTAGTCCTGGTTTAGACCTGCTTTAGTCCTGGTTTAGACCTGCTTTAGACCTGGTTTAGTCCTGGTCTAGTCTCTTAGCTAATCAGGGCGCAGGACAGAATGTTACACTGTAAAAAAAAAGTTACACTATAAAAAAAATTGAAAAAAAAAAAAAAAAAATTGGAAAAAAAAATCCGCGAAACAGCGAGGCCGCGAAGAGTGAACCGCGATACAGCGAGGGTTCACTGTATAGGATTTTTAACAAAAAGGTGGAGAGGGTATAAGAAAAAGAGGTTAATTTAAAGTGTATTACCAACCCAATACTGCTTAATTACTACTTCGATCTACTGCAATTTGTCATCTCTCTTACCCCCAGAGAAGTCGTGATGATTTTTGCTCTTGAAGTAACACTGGGTAAACAGCAGGGAGCGTGATTCATTGCTGGTTTTATGTTCTGCAGGCTTCTCCTCTGCAGTGAGGTGGGCTCCAGGTGAGTCACAGCACAGCTCATCGTGCCATGGGAGGCTCAGACCCCCTCGCTCTCCCAATGAAGGGGGACTCTTCAGACTGTGAATGCCTGCAAGGTTCATACAAACACAAAATACAATTACACTTTGGGTGCTCAAAAGTATCAAAAATCGGATACTAATCAATAATAAAACTAGATACTCATTAACAGGACAGAAATTAACCTTTCCTGAGGCTTTAGAATGATCTTGAGCTGTGTCCAAAGTATAAGAGCACATAGACTAGTACCGTATTTTCCGGAGTATAAGTCACACCAGCCATAAAATGCATAATAAAGAAGGAAAAAACATATATAAGTCGCACTGGAGTATAAGTATATCACATTTTTGGGGGGAATTTATTTGATAAAATCCAACACCAAGAACAGACATGTCATCTTGAAAGGCAATTTAAAATAAAAATAGAATAGAGAACAACAGGCTGAATAAGTGTACGGTATGCTAACGTTACATGACGCATAAACGAACTGAGAACGTGTCTGGTGTGTTAACGTAACATATTAAGAGTTATTCAGATAACGATAGCATAAAGAACATGCTAACAAGTTTACCAAACCATCAGTGTCACTCCAAATCACTAAATCCAATGAAATCTTCAATCCACAGGCCTAGAGCGCCCTCTTGCGGTTTAGTGTGAAAATAACATGTGAAATGATATAATAATGTGTTAATAATTTCACGCATAAGTCGCTCCAGAGTATAAGTCGCACCCCTGGCCAAACTATGAAAAAAACTGCATCTTATAATCCGAAAAATACGGTATATGACCATGAGAAAGGAGAAGTAACTGAGTTTTTTTTTTTTTTTTTTCTGCATGAACACCTGTGCAGGCGTAGACTTGTGAGTTCTGTTTGGGGTCAGATACACAGAGATACATAATGGTTGGGTGGGTTTCAGTTTCTTATTTCTAGATGCCATTTTCAGTACTTAAAGTGGAAATAAACAAATAAACTCTGCCCACAACCACATTTTAAACAGAGCTGCTAAACTGGGCAGTACCTGGAGGACTAAAAAAAAAAAGTGAGGGGAGAGGGGTGGTATTTGGTCTGGTCTAATACACACTTCAAACTCTGCCCCTAGAGTCATGTGTTGTGTGGCATGTGTGTAATCAGAAACACCACGGGACTTGTGTGATGTCACCAAGTACTTGAAACCAGAAAGATGCAAATATATTTAGTTTACATTAAAATTGCAAAAGCTATGCTATTCAAACACCATATACACAGTTCAGTAGTAGTAGTAGTAGTGTCTAAAGGGGTACAAAAGGAAGCCTTGCAACTAGGGATTTAACAATAATCAAAATATCCTGATATCATATCATCAGAAGTCTCAGGGTTCATCACAGTATACTGAATTACAAGTCTCTTTGCTTAAACTAAGTTATGGTGCAGCAAAAAAAAAAAAAAACACAGACGGAGCTACATAGACCATGATCCTTGGTGTTGTCAGTGCACACTATATGAAGAAATAACTATTATTAAGCACTTTGAAATCTTAATTATTTATATTATAAGAGGACCAAAGGCTTTTCCAAGGTTTTAAAAGGAAAAAGTATCATATTCACACCTTTGCTAGCCTACACATATATTGCAAAAAATATCGTACCAAGAGATTTGGATATTGTTACATCCCTAATTGCAACCTCATTTAAAATGTTTGCATCCTCATTTTAGGTGTGTAAATTAATGACATTTATTTACTCCCTCAGTCAGTTTGGGCCTTTAGTGTTCCACTTAAACCATTCAAAAGTTCGTTCATTCCCATGTCTCCCATGGACATTGTAGTGAGCTATAAGAAGCCTATAGAAAGGCAGTTTTAAAATAAACTTGTGGATGAGTTGCTTTTTGAGGCAGAACAGTACACATGCCGTCAAACCACAGCTGTGCGGGAAAAATAAACTTCATTGTTTAATTTTGACAAACCAAAAAATGTAAGACCTCAAAGTTCCAAAGGGAGGAGACTGACAAAACTGAAGAATGAGAACTTGGCCAAGGCTTGTGTCAAGCTGTGCAGCACTAAATATACTATAGTACATTAAAGGTGCATTGTGTAACTTTTCTGGTGGAAAATGCTTTTGTCCACGGAGATGCTATTGCTTTGTCTGGAATGTTTCACAGGATGGAATTAAACCTATCTCTATATTCTGTTTCCATGGAGACAAAACCAGACAAAGTTGCAGGTCAGATCTGTGGAGAGGCGACCCCGCTCACCGTCAGAATGCCTGTTTTTCTAGGTATAAAACCACCTGTAGTTGAATAAATGTAAGGTAGAGCTGTTTAATGTCATACTGTGAAACATTCCAGGCAGAGCAATGACATCTCCATAGAAACAAGCAGGTGAGGACCCTCAACCAAAAAGTTACACAATACACCTTTAAACTCTTTGCCATACTTGATCCAGTATGTGGAGTAACTTACCATTGGAAATTAGGACAATAAACACCAAAAGTGAGCTCGTTCCACTCCAGTCCCTGGGGGAAAAAAATACACAATTAGAATTTTAAAAGTACTAAAAGTTTTTTAAAGGCCCTCTTGAGCTCAAGCTATGATAATCAGGAAATGCATTTTAGCATTCTAGTTGATCTAGTTCTAGTTGTTAGCTTTACAGTGACTGCAAAACTGAATGATTAGGATGCTCAGAATGTATAAAGCAAGTGAGGAATAACTTTGGACCACTGCAAACTGTTTACAATGAACTAGTTCTGTTTTTCATGTTTTTAAGTAAAAATCAGGACACAGAGGAGGGACACTGTTGACTCTTTCACAGGATCTGCTGACCCTGCTTGACCAGTCCTCCTGTTAAACTGCACTGAGACCTTTGACTGAGACACAAAGACGACTGGGAAGTGTGGTGGAAATGTTGCTGCAGCAAAACTTGAATTTCCCTCGGGATCAATAAAGTCTCTCAAACTCTGGAAGACCTACGGATGTTGATAGAATTTCAGGCAATGACTCATCTGAATGAGAGCCATGTACTCTGTACAAATGACACATGTTATCATCGGAGAACTGGTTTGCTCCCTGCTTTTTAAAAAAAATAATTTTATGTTGTATGTGTTATAGATGTAATATAGATAACATAGATTTACGTAAGTAATAAGAAAGACAAAAATATGAACTTTCTAAACTAACAAGAATTTCATGTATTTCCGTTTGTAGTTTTAACGATTTTCAATGACACATATCGTTTACAGAGGAAATTCTGTTACCAAAATAATTGCATTCTTTGGTGTTTGATAATTGCACTTTCTCAAATTACAATTCTTATTCAACTGTGATGTATTGTGCAACCCCTTTCTCTGCTTTTTAAGCCATCCAGACGAGGATGGGGGACAGAGGGGGCAAATCTATACCCAATATTGTTCTAGCTGAAGAATTAGCCTTCAGTGCATTTATTTCATGTAAGTTAAAGGGCCTATATTGCACAAAATTTACTCTTTACGCTTTAAAGCCCCAGTGTGTAGGATTCATGGCGCATAGGTGGATGGTGCTATTGCACTTTCTGTTTTAGCTACAGCAGACCTCGAGGGTCACCCGGGCGCACGCACGAGCCGCTACTGTATAAATAAAACGCGGTCCCGTTTTTTGTTTTGTTTTTGTTTTTTCTCATGAAAACACACATTCCCGATCATGTACCATGACACTCTACACATCAAATGAAACCTTACAGTCTCCTCTTTTTGACTATGCAATTCATTTCCCTGCACAATAATCACTCCCCGAGCACATGGGGCTTTTATACGGAAAAGCACAAAACGAGGTTAGCTTACCTTAGAATGCTTTGCACAGGTCAAACTCTGTATTTCACCATAAACTTGCTCTCAATTTGTCCGTAAGGATCCAGCGAATAAAATCCAGTAAAACAATTTAGTCCAAACACGTGTTAGATCCATTACGACGTCTGATCCGGCAGCATGCTTGTGTTGTTTACCCAAAACCACGAGCCTTGCAGAAGGCGGAGCCCAAATGTCCTTCTGCAGCTCTCGTATTCAAAATGGCTGCCTCTGCATGGGGAAGATCCCCCTTTTATGTGACTATATCTAAGTCCAAAAGAATACTTTGATGGAAGTGAAAAGGCTTGGAAAACAATGTATTTTTGAATGGGTATCTTCAATTTCAGTAATTAACGGGTAAAAATCTTACACACTGTCCCTTTAAGCCATGTTATAATGTTGTTTTCTCCTCAAAAACATACCTGGAGTTGTGTATCGTTTCATTCACAAATGTTTTAGTAGCACTGCCTTATTTGTCTGTCTACATCTCCAAAGCTCAAAATGCTCTGTTCCACCTTGTGATATCACGAATCATTGTTTTCAAGTTAACACCTCCTTTTACCGTTTGTTTAGCAGATATTGGAAATTCCTGGGCTGACATCATCTAAATGATTGATTACAGTGAAGGTGCATGGAGTTTAAAGTTAAGTTCTTTTTAATTTGAAACAGTTATTTTTTTCAGCCTTCTCATACATTTTCCTCACGCAATAGAAACTTCATATTCAATTTTGCGTAATATAGGGCCTTGAACTTGTTTTTTTTTTTTTGCTTGATTATGGCATTAAACTGTTTTTATATACACATGTTTTTCAAGGTATTATATGTAATTTAATAAAGTCTGGAAAGATGGATGTCATGGCCTATCGTGGAACATTGTCAACAAAGAAATAAGATCTCCATGGAGACAACTTTAATATACTGTTGAATAAAGTGTACACAACTAAAGTGCTAATTTTCAAGTTGTAAACACCATACCTGCACATTCTGTATTCCTCTCTTTTCATTACATCACTATAAGACATTATACTTTTTATCAATTGGCATGTCTTCAAACCACAGTTACAATATTCAATTTTTAATGGCTGCAGTACTGTCCGTTCCAGTGTTTTCAGTTTCTATACTCACATTTTTATAGCGATAACATGGCCTTGCTCGAAGTCAAATGGGGCGAATCACTAAAGTTGAAAAAAGGGAAGAAGAGACAGAGGTTAGAGATACTGTTTAATCACACATTATTAAGTGAAAAAACTGGCTGTGATTGGAATATATATTTAGAAGTGCACTATGTAACTGTGTAACTTTTACTGGTGGTTTTATTGCTCAAAGATTTCTAAAACAACAGGTATTCTGACTGTGAGCGGGGTTCCCTTTCCACAGATCTGACCTGTAACTTGGTCTCGTTCGGTCTTTATGAAGATAGAAAGGTTTAATGCCATACCAGACAAAGTAATAACATCTCCATGAAGAAAAGCATTTGACAGACCCTCCACCAGAAAAGTGACACAATGGACCTTTAAAATCGAATAAGTCCTGTGATATTTAACAAGTT
Organism: Paratrypauchen microcephalus; assembly: GCA_036785185.1. Classification (NCBI taxonomy): domain Eukaryota; kingdom Metazoa; phylum Chordata; class Actinopteri; order Gobiiformes; family Gobiidae; genus Paratrypauchen; species Paratrypauchen microcephalus. The sequence goes on from JAVJIX010000142.1 coordinate 106,920, forward strand.
TTACAGACAAGGTTTTATGAAAAGAATAAATGTAAGCTTTATAGCGATTCACTTATTCAAACTCTTATAGTATTACAATGTAAAGCTGCACAATGTTACATTTGCGTTGGAGGATCTGTCACATGCTTCCCTCTGTGGAAATGTTATTGCTTTGCCTGAAATGTTCCACAGTATGGCATTAAACATATCTATCTTGCATTTATTCAAATACATCTTAAAGGAGAATTAACTTTTTTTTTTTACAATCTGAGCCTTATTTCGGTAATAAAACAAGTTGTTTTACTCACCCATAGCACTTTGGTGTCATATGGAGCACTTCCAGAGATGTTTTAGATTAGCGATATCCGTAACGCGATATACGGAGCATATAATATATGCGCCGAGCGGTCTCCAAATAACACAAACTTTAGCACTTTTCAAATCATAGAAGCTCAATGTCTTAGTCTACACTTTTGTTTGAGTCAAAAGTGGCCTGTAATCCGAGATTTATCCATAATTTACAGCTTTGCGTTTCATGTTTGGGTCCCAGGAGCTGAGAGTGAAATAAACTGTGACTCCGCACATGCGCACTGGCGTCCTGATTAGGGATGTCAACAATTAATCGATTAACAATTAATTGTCGATTAAGACGTTATTCGAACAAAATGCATTAATTGTAATTAATCGCTAATCGCGGACACGCGCACCCGCGTGGTCACGAAACAAGGCAACCGTGCTGCGCCAAGCTCGACTCACAGCCAGCCACCGGCGCCAACGGCACTGCTCAGCAGCCCCGGGTGTACGCGCGAGGCGAGATCGAACCGTGGCGCCGGGGAATGCGCCGGGGAATGCGCCGCAACGTGCCGCTGCTGGGGGGGGGGGGGGGCCCGAGTCCCGCGCGGCTGGCCGTGGCCCGGGGCCCCGGCCACAAACCAGCCGCACGAAACCAGCCGCACGAAACCAGCCGCACGAAACCAGCAGCGGCAGTCCAGGTCCAGTCCAGGTCCAGACCTGGTTTAGTTCTGGTCTAGACCTGGTTACGTTTAGTCGTTTAGACGTTTAGTCCTGGTCTAGTCTCTTAGCCAATCAGGATAGAACACAATGTTACACTATAAAAAAATGTTACACTATAAAAAAAAATAAAAAAAAATAAAAAAATCCGCGAACCGCGATAGAGCGAGGGATTACTGTATTTTGTTATTCAGCATCAATACATTCGTCTGCTTTTTACTAAGGAATAATGAATTGAGGAATATACAATATAATAATACTATGATATATTTATGACTCAGTGTTATGTTACTATAGCTTATATTCTTAAAGACCCTATTGAAACACTCAAATTCAGGTGAAAAACGCCGCTTATCAGTTAATCATTAATCGATCGATAAGGTCAATCAACTATCAATTAATGAATTAATCGATAATTTGCATCCCTAGTCCTGATCTACTCGAAACTATGGATAAATCTCGGATTACAGGCCACTTTTGACTCAAACGAAAGTGTAGACTAAGACATCGAGTTTCTATGATTTGAAAAGTGCTAAAGTTTGTGTTATTTGGAGACCGCAAACATGTGCCCCGAGAACTCACATTACGGAGATCGCAAATCTAAAACATCTCTGGAAGTGCTCCATATGACACCAAAGTGCTATGGGTGAGTAAAACAACTTGTTTTATTACCAAAATAAGGCTCAGATTGTAAAAAAACGTTAATTCTCCTTTAAGCCTTTGAGAACATTTAAAATAAGTATTTTTACAATGAGTGAGGGCATAAGGGCATAATGCACGTTTATACCTTTATATTTCTATTACCATATTAATTAAAATGTCATCTCCTTCATTTTAATGCATTTGGAAATCAGGCTCAGTGGAGTGCTAAATTGGGACAGCCCCTCTCCCAGCACAGGCCAGTGAACACATCTGTCAATGAGTGAAACGCCCAAAACAAAGAAGGCGAGTAGGGAAAACATCATGAACAGCTCACGGAAGGGCTTTCAGTGACAGGCTACTTGACACACAGAAAGAGGATTTGAAAATAAGGTCATGCAATAGATACTTTCCCAGATCTAATAGCCTGTTTCAATGGTGTGGAGGTTTAAATTGAATTGAAGTTAAAGGGTCCATATTACACTGTTTTCTGATCTATGTTATAATGTTGTTTCCTCACCAAAAACAAGCCTGGAGTTGTGTTTTGTTTCATTCACACATGTTTAACACAAAAATCCATCATATTTCTTCTCTCAGACCAGAAACAAACTCCAGGTGCAGAGGTACGTATGTCTAAGCAGGAGTGGGTGTAAACAAATGCACTGTCAGTAGTTTTATCTGTAATCTTGGTGATCTTTGATGAAATTCCTCGTAATGTTATCAAAGTTGCAACTGCATGCTTAAATGTGCTCTATGTAACTTTTCTTTAACTTTAGCTCTATGCAACTTTTTGTTTGTTTGTTTGTTTTTTCCTGCAACGTTCCACAGTATGACATTAAACGTATGTTTTTATGGAAATCAGACCAAGTTAGTCAGGTCTGTGGAGAGGTAACGCTGCTCACATAAACACGTTTTTCAACGCATTACCGTATTGGCCCGAATATAAGACGATGTTTTTTGCATTGAAATAAGACTGAAAAAGCGGGAGTCGTCTTACGTTCGGGGTCTAGACATTATACCCATTCACAACGCTAGATGGCGCCAGATATCTTTAAAGCGAATGCTGAACTGAACTCCCCAGGCGAACCCCTGTCATGAAGAAGAAAAATAAAAAATAGCGGTAAGAAAGAAAAGAGAAGAAAATAAGATAAGAGATAACAGAAAATGGAGAAACGTAGGACAGTGACACTGAGCACAGCGAGGCAGAGGATGTTTGTGAGGAGTAATGTTCTGACATGACAGATCTCAGCTACTCTCAAGTTTAAACCTGTTTGCATTATTTTATTGCAATGTTTTTCCTTATTCAGATTTGTTTCAAGACTACAGTTACAGTTAGACTTCACTTTGATGGTTAATGCAGTTATTCCAATTTTGTTGTTTTATCACAGTAGATTGGTTTATTTACATTTCAAAAACCAGAAGCCATTCATTTACAAATGTGATTGCACTTTAGTTTACATATTTAAATGTTCAGATATTAAGATGTGATAGACAGTTTTTGCATGATTTGAATGAGGCAAAATAACATGCTTTTTCTCTCGAATATATTGTTATAATCATTTGTTTCAGATGTACTGTAATTATTTTCTGTATAAAAATTAAATTTGGTGTTCAAAAAGTCTTTTTTCAAACTTGAGTCTTGAAAAAGAGGGGGTCGTCTTATAATCAGGGTCGTCTTATATTCGGGCCAATACGGTATATCTAATTTAATAAAGTCTGGATAAATAGTTGTCATGCTCTATTATGGAATATTGCTAACAAATTAATCAGATCTCCATGGAGACAAGCAGTTGGCAGACCTTCACCAGAAAGGTCACATGGTGCACTTTTAATACAGCGTTGAATAAAGTGTTAGTGTACACAACTAAAGTGCCAATTTTCAAGTTTTTTCAACACCATATCTGCATGTTATGTACAGTATTGCGACAAGGGCCTTTCTCTCCTGCAAAGTTATTATGCCAAATATTTCATTCATCTTTTGTCTCTGTTATGCACCAAATTAGTAACAGTATCAGATGCACTTATCAAACCAAAAACAGCTGAAATTGAATAGAGTTTTATCTCAAACAAAACACACACTTGTTTCTGAGAGTCCAAAGCCACACACCTCTTTCCTCTCCTTTTGGAAACAATTGGACTTAGCAGGAATCAGTTCAAAAGTATTTCCTATATGAATGCGTTGGAACAGCCAGGGAACGGTCCTCTGGGAATGCACGGTTCCAACTATTTTATCAGGTCTGACGCACGAGCGCCAAACTGCTTTAGGGACGCGCAGGCTGCAGCTTGTCCGCCCAGAGTGGCATGGGAAATCTAAAATAACTCAATCACTTGGAGCTCCATTCAAATATTAAGCAACACGTGCAGGTACTAAGCAACACCTAATCCAGCATCTTATTGCGCACAATGTAAATTTTGTGGTAGAACCTGCTTGTGTAGATAGTAGATTGTCTGGAAAATTCCATAATATGATATAAAACTTTTAAAGGTTTTTAATGACCTGTTTTTAGTGACTGATTCTGGTGACTCTGCCATTTTAGTGCTTTTAGACTTGACTGCTGCCTTTGACACAGTGGACCATGCAACTCTTTTAAATCGGTTGGATAACTGTGTTGGTGTCAGGGGGACTGCACTTGAGTGGTTCAGGTCCTTCCTCAGTGGGAGATGCTGCTCAGTCAGACGGGTTGACTCCACCTCATCCACTGCTCCTCTTAACTGTGGAGTCCCCCAGGGTTCCATTCTCGCGCCTATTCTGTTCGCTTTGTACCTTCTCCCACTGAGTGAATTTTTTAAAAAACACAATATTCATTATCACTTTTATGCAGATGACTGCCAAATTTACCTGCCACTCAAAAAACTTTCTTCCGGTCCCCTGACACCTCTCCTTGCTTGTCTGAGTGATGTCAAGGCTTGGTTGGCCCACAATTTTTTAAAGGGATATGCCACCCCCAGGTCAAACTTGGGCATCTCCCCACAGTCCAGAGACTAAAATAAGTGGTGGAAAGCGTTTTCCTGGTCACCCAGCCATTGTCCGTGTCTGTCGCCACTGACCGCCGCGGTATCTGCTGCTCCTCCGCCTTAGACTGGAGTCTAACGTCGCCAGAGAAAGATTTCGGCCAAAAGGAATTATTTTGCTCGATGCATTTCCCAATTACTTTCTGTGTAGTGCGCATTCATATCGAGTGCAAATAAATGTACAAATCAACACGGAGAGCTTGACTTGGTCATTTTGGGTGGGAACTATTTTTCAGTGCAGAAAAAGAAAGCCGAAGCACACACCACGCTGCGCAACAGGGGAACTCCCTTCCTGGTGCGTAACAGGGATTCCCCTGGCAGCGTGGTGTGTGCTTCGGCTTTCTTTTTCTGCACTGAAAAATAGTTCCCACCCAAAATGACCAAGTCAAGCTCTCCGTGTTGATTTGCACATTTATTTGCACTCGATATGAATGCGCACTACACAGAAAGTAATTGGGAAACGCATCGAGCAAATTAATTCCTTTTGGCCGAAATCTTTCTCTGGCGACGTTAGACTCCAGTCTAAGGCGGAGGAGCTGCAGATACCGCGGCGGTCAGTGCTGACAGACTCGGACAATGGCTGGGTGACCAGGAAAACGCTTTCCACTACTTATTTTAGTCTCTGGACTGTGGGGAGATGCCCAAGTTTGACCTGGGGGTGGCATATCCCTTTAAGTCTTAATGAGGGTAAAACTGAAGTTATGGTGTTTGGCAAAATTGACCCCCTCCTGGACTTGGGCCCACTTAAACAACAAGTTAAATCTTCTGTTACCAACCTTGGCGTCACTATTGACAATGATTTTAAGCTTGATAAGCACGTGAATGCGGTCGTCAAATCTGGCTTTTATCATTTAAGGCTTTTATCCAAAGTCAAATCCTTCTTATCTTTTAAATCTTTCGAACAAGTCGTGCACGCTTTTATCTCTTCTCGTTTAGACTACTGTAATGCACTTTTCTCTGGCATTTGCCACCATGCACTTTCTCGTCTACAGCTAGTCCAAAACTCCGCTGCGCACCTTTTACCCGGTACCAAAAAACGAGAGCACATAACTCAGATTTTAGCATCTTTGCACTGGCTCCCCGTTCGTTTTAGAGTTGATTTTAAAATTGTATTGTTTGTTTTGAAAGCTTTGAATGGACTGGCCCCGGATTACATCTCGGACCTCATCCAGATTTACACCCCCGCCCGCGCTCTGAGGTCCGAGGGCCAGCTCCAGCTCGTGGTTCCTAAGACGAGACTTAAAACCAGAGGAGACAGAGCCTTTTCTGTGGCTGGACCAAAGCTGTGGAACGCTCTGCCTCCTCACATCAAAACAGCTCCCACTGTGGAGTGTTTTAAGTCTCGTCTTAAGACCCACTTTTATTCTCTGGCTTTTAATCCCGCATGAGTTGTGTGGTCCTCTGTGTTTTTATTTTATTTTATTTATTTATTTATTTTACTTTATTATTTAATTTATTTATTTTATTTTACTTTATCTTGTTTTTACTTACTCCATGGTTCTGATTTGATTTGACTGTTTTTATTGTTTTGGGACTAGTGAATCATATACAGTACCTGATGTTTGTTGTGTCACTAGTTTTTCTGTACAGCACTTTGGAAACTGTTTATGTTTATGAAATGTGCTATAGAAATAAAGTGGATTTGGATTTAAACTTATCTATTTTCTTCTACAAGCACGTGACACTATAAGATCTGTGGAGAGGCGATCCCACTTAAACTAAAAGTATTATAAACTAATACAAACAAGATAAGTACACTGCCTGACAAAAGTATTAGGACGATTGTGTATTTCTGAACTCTGGACGAAACTTCTGGTTCCAACAAGATAATGACCCAAAGCACTCGTCCAAACTGTGTCAGGGTCATTTGGAGACGTGTGAACAGCGTCATCAACTGCAGGTTATGACATGACCGCCCCAGTCTCCTGACCTGTCACCCATCCAAAAAGTGTGGGATTATTTGGATATTAAAGTGCGCTCCAGGAATCCGACTAACGTTAAACACCTGAGGAAATGTCTTCAGGATGAGTGGAAAACTATAGAGCAGAGGTCTTCAACAGGGGGGTCGCGACCCCTAGGGGGGTTGCGGAGGTACTGCAGGGGAGTCGCGAAATCTTTTGATTTCACTTTAAAATAGTAAAATTTTATATTTTATAGTGTAAAATACAGTATTAACCTGTGTATTATTTCCTTGTATTGGATGTACCATAACAGAGTAGCAATGTTTATACATGACACTAAGCTCAATTTAATATAAAACACAATTCTATGTCATATATATAGTAGGGGGTCCCTGGCCCAGTTCGTCATCTGTTTGGGGGTCCCTGGCCTGAAAAACGTTGAAGACCCCTGCAGTAGAGGATGGATATCTTGAAAAATTGTTGGACAGAATGCCTGTGATAAAAGACACATCACTCTAGACACTTTAAAAAACTGCTGCTAAGGATGACTGTTGCACTGCTGCACATTTACACTTACTACTGGATTTTACTCCTGTTGCACTGTTGTTTACTACTGTTATTGCACACTTACATTTACTACTGGAATTTTTAGTACTGTTGTTTACTCCTGTTATTGATTTTTACCCCCGTTGCACTGCTGTTTACTACTGTTATTGCACATTTACTACTGGAATTTTTAGTACTGTTGTTTACTCCTGTTGCACTAGAATTACTACTGTTGCATACTTATTTTTATTTATCGTAACTCCAATGCACATTCTACTGCACATGACCAATTCACTGCTGTATCTTCCATTGCACATTTTGATGCACACTGCACACTTTGGAAATCTGTATATAGTATAGGTTATTTGTTATTTATTATGTTGCACTGTTTTAAGATTTTAAACCGTAGACTTTAGTTTTAACTTAGATCTCTGTCTTAGATAGTTTTTGTTGTGTTTTGTCTTCGTACTGTATTTTGTACACTGTCTTTTTGCACTACCTGGCCAGAGAGAAACGAAATTTCGATTCACTGTATGTTGAACACACATGGCAGAATTGACAATAAAGCTGACTTTGAACTTTTGAACTTTTGAACTTGATTAAGGCCAAAGGTGGTTATTTTGATGAAAAAGCTATTTAACTTGATATTGTTACATTTTTGCAATAATATGCCTTTACACATGATGAAATTTGCTTTAATATAATAATAATATCAATAAATTGAGTTGTTGTCATTACCAATACGTCTTGTTATCATTATGAAAGTTCAGAAATACACAATCGTCCTAATACTTTTGTCAGGCAGTGTTGCCTACCTTTAAATCTTGTAAAGCTTATAACGTATTAAATATGTTATTACAAAAAATAATGATGAGCCTATATTGAAAATAAATTGCCAACTTTAGGCTATTTGAAATGTCACTGTCCAGACGTGAAATGTGGGCGACAATTTTGCACCTCCCTATGAAAACAGCGAGCCAAAGAGACAACAATGAGCAAGCAGGGAATTTCATCTAAAACAGCACATAGCGTTCAAATCGTTTTCACAGAAAGTTTTCACAAATTCACAGTTTCTTACGATCACTTCTTCAGCTATTCTTGGTGAGTTGAATCCTCCAATACGCGCAGGCTCCGTAGGTGACGCACCGAATCCGAAACAGTGTCCAAAACAAAACAGCGAAGATTCTCGAAGGATTTCCCGCTCAAACGGTGTTACGGTCAGGTACAGTCGCTGTCATAAGGTCCCTCCGGTGCGTCCGTGCGGCTGCTCTGACAGGCCGACACTGAGAGGAGAACACCGGGAGAGGAGCTCAGGCAGCCCGCCCTCCCCGCACAGGCAGCCCGCCCTCCCCGCACAGAGGAGCCGCTGAATGGCGCATTCACGTGGAGCTCGTTCCTCACCGTCCAACGTGTAAATAAAAGAAAATGTTTGGAATATCCTCCTCAGACCCGCCCATTCATTTGTGTCCTTTAAAGTGGACATTGAGTTAACCAGTCTGTCTTTTAAGTGTTTTGAGATAGACTCTAGTTTGTAGCTGCACTATGATAAAAAAAATAAATAAATAAAATAATTAAATAAGTATAATAATAATAAATAAATAAATAAAAAGGAAATAAAAATAAATAATAATAATAATAATAATAATAATAATAAATAAAATGAAGTAAAAAAGTAAATAAAATAATTAATTAATTAATAAATACAAATTAGATATTAAAAGGGAGTTTAAATTTTTTTTGAGGCGACTGTAGAAGCTTGTCAGAAATCTTGGTCATCAAAAAAAAAAAGTTTTTGTTAGGTTGTTAATTTCACGTGGATTTAACACTATTACAGTCCATTACAGAGGACATGTTGCAACATAAATAAAATAAAAATAAAATTAACAAAATGTAAATGCTAAGGTGTTCATTTACCTCCAAATAGAAAATCACACAAAAAAACAAAAAAAAAAAAACTTTTTTTCTTCGGGTCCCAGGAGGATATAATACATTGGATTTAGAGTTTACACTCGATAACAGTGGTAGCTAATATTTCAGAATAAGCGAATGATGTCAAGCAGCAGCAATGATGTCATTAAAGCATCTGCAGTGCGATTAAAGCTGTAGAGCACTTCAGGCAAAACAATACCGTCTCCACTGATACTGCACTTCTGATGTGTGCTATAGACCCCTTTACAGTTAGTAAACAGACGTGACGTCAATGGCATTGTTGACCCAGAATCAACCATGGCTGACCATAGCGGAGTATCTGAACGATAGGGAGAGCTACATTCATAAGCTCACGTTGAGCAACGGGGTTCGATTACCAGATCCTTATGTGATCACGGAGTGGCAGTACGACCGCAGAAAGTGGCCGGATTTACAGTGGACAGATATCCACTGTTATTTAGTGGAGAAGCCCAGCGTGTATACAAGAGAGAAAGTGCGCGCATACAAATCCATGGATGCCTACCAGTTTGCCGTGTGTGGCCATGTACAGGAGGTAAAAAACCACGATATCGATGGGGAGTTTTGCGTGTTGGCATCTGATATGATCTCAGTCATGTCAAATGCCATTTATGATGGTCATGCGAAAACTTATCATGCATTTTAACAAAGTTATTCGTGTTCGTTTACATGTGTCTGTCGTAGTTACCCGGTTAATATGTCTGTGAGCTTTGCGGTGTCCTGTGCTTGCTAGTTAATCAGCGTGATTAAACACCATTCAACACCTGGGCAAATTACCCTAAACAAGCAGCAGGTGTTCACTTGTGTGTAAGTCAGTTGAATGATATGAACTATCATTTATTCCATCTGTTTCTCTTTATTCGAGTTCTTCTCTTCTATATCTTCGCTGGAGGTTTTATGGCAGCAGTGGCTTTGTTTTGAGCAGTGTTGTATAAAGTACTGGAAAATCAAACTCAAGTAAAAGTATAGGTACCCCTCCCAAAAATGACTTTGGTAAAAGTCGAAGTCACTGACTGAAATGTTACTTGAGTAAAAGTCTTAAAGTATCTGGAACTTCTTGTACTTAAGTATGACAAGTAATGTAAAAATAAATGTACTCAAGTAATGTAATTAAAAGTACAAGTAAAAGTATCAAGCAAAGGCAGTCTGAATTTAATATTTGTTTTTTTTTAATAACAGTGCTGAAAATAAGGCAAACATAACACCATTGAAGGAGTGTTTTTGGAGGAAGAGGGTTTTTTGCAATTGGACCCTTAATTCTACTGTAAAACACCATGTTCGGCTCACCCATGGTAGTTTTGTGTCATATGGAGCACTGTCGAAGATATTGGGTTTGGTGATATCCATGAAACGCCGTCCTATGAGCAAGTAAATGCAGGCACAAAATACGTTATTTGTAATTTAATAATTATGGTACGGTAGCACTAATGACGTGTATGTTCTTGTTTTAAAACATCCGGGTTGTGTGGGGATGTTGATTGATTAAACTAGCTGCATGAAACCAACAGGTGTAGGCTGATTGTCATGCGCAAGTAGTGAACAAGCCCAGGCACGTCCTGACTTTCTTGCAGTCAGTAGAGGTTTTTTTTGTAACGAGTAACTAAACGGCACATTGAAAATGTATGGGAGTAAAAGTATGCAATTTAATTCGGAAATGTAGTGAAGTAAAAGTAAAAGTTATCTTTTTTTTTTAAACTCAAGTAAAGTACAAAGTCTCCCAAAATGTACTTAAGTACAGTAGTGAAGTATTATTACTTCGTTACTATACAACACTGGTTTTGAGTCAACACTGCACGCGCATTCAGTGATGACGTAGCTTTGAAACTGGTCTATGTTGTTTCCTCATCTCAAACATGCCTGGAGTTGTATTTTGTTTCATTCACACAAACCCTTCCACCTTGTGATGTCATGAGCACTTCCTGCTGTAATACAGACAGTGCTGCATTGTGTTTCTAAACTCCACTCACCTTCACTAGAATCATTTGGATAATTTCAGCCCTGGAATTGCCAAACTTTACTGAACAAACGGTGAAATGTAACTGTTAACTTGAAAACTTGCACTTCATGACATCACAAGGTGGAACAGAGCATGTTGATCTTTGGAGACAGATGAATAATAATGGATTACTCAAACATGTGTGAATGAAACAAAACACAACTCCAGGTTTGTTTTTGATGGTGTAACATGGCTTAAAGCTCACAAGAGTCAAGTTGTTATTATTATTATTATTATTATTATTATTATTATTATTATTTTAACACAATATTTTGACAATCCATATCCTACCAGCTTATCAAATTCTAATTTATCTTGAATATGGTTAAAAAAAAAAAGAAGAGAGAGAAAGAAAGAAACAAAGAAAGAAAGAAAGAAAGAAAGGAAAGAAAAAGAGATGTGTGAAGAATCCCTCAGTCGTCCAGGTAGAATCCATGATAAAAGGAGAAATTCAATTTGTCAACTGGACAAAGTTTATTTGGTCGAAAACGTTTTGCAGCTCATCCGAGAGGCTTCGTCAGTTCTGGTTAGAGTGCTGGTTAGACACTGCTTATATCTCGCTGCAGGGAGGAGCTAACTATACAGAAATTATTCTGAAACTATCCTGCCTAGGTATGCTAAACTAGGCGCCAGAGAGAAATTGGGAACACAAAAGACAGAAACTCAAAACAAAGAGTTATAGACAAAGACAACAAAGAGAGATAGTTTTCAGAATTATTTTTGTATAGTTAGCTCCTCCCTGCAGCTAGTTATAAGCAGTGTCCATCAGCACTCTAACCAGAACTGATGAAGCAGCGCGGATGAGCTGCGAAACGTTTTCGACCAAATAAACTTTGTCCAGTTGACAAATTGAATTTCTCCTTTTATTACGAAAGAAAAAGAGGAAGAAAGAAAAAACAGGCTCCTATACACTCTGCACATAACAGCAAAGTCTTATCTCGTGCCTCGTGTTTTAGTATCTTCATTAAGGAAGGAAGTCTATATTCTGCAGAAACTTAATCTCATGGAACAGGTCCAAACAAGAACAGTGGTGTTACAGTTTTGGAGGTTGCACTAAAGTCGCCATGGTAATAATGAATTTGTTGATATTTCACACAAAAGTCAATGTCCCTTTTTAAAAATTAAGCCCCTAATTTGAGCGTGGTTACTGGAAGACATGTCAGTCCAGATGTGAAAGGAGCCACCACAGTTTTCCAAACCCAAACACTATCCCAGTGGAAAGTATGTGTATTCCTTCCTAACCAATATTATGCATGCTGGGAAGTTGACTTCTTTGACAATGTTTGAAATTACTGAACAGACAAGTCCAAAGTATCATATCTGGACCTTTAGTTTCCATAGTTAATTCCAATATAATGCCCCAAGAATTTTAAAGCCGCATTGTGTAACTTTTTCTTGTGTAGAGTCTGCCATCTACTTGTCTCCATGGAGATGTTGTTTAGCCTATATTCCACAGTTGTAGTTGTGAATTTTATTATCTATCTTCATCCAGAGACAAGCTTTTGACACCACCAAGTCCAGTTACAGCTCAGATCTGTGGGCTATATGCTCCACTGTGTTTTTAAACTCCATACACCTACACAAGAATCATTTGGATAATTTCAGATCTGGAATTTTGACTAAGCAAATGGTAAAAGGTAGCTGTTAAAGGAGAATTAACATTTTTTTTTTTTCACCATCTGAGCCTTATTTCGGTAATAAAACAGGTTGTTTTACTCACCCATAGCACTTTGGTGTCATATGGAGCACTTCCAGAGATGTTTTAGATTAGCGATAGCCGTAACGCGAGTTCTCGGGGCATATAATATATGCCACGAGCGGTCTCCAAATAACACAAACTTTAGCACTTTTCAAATCATAGAAGCTCAATGTCTTAGTCTACACTTTCGTTTAAAGGAAAAGTAACGTTTTTTACAATCTGAGCCTTATTTCGGTAATAAAACAAGTTGTTTTACTCACCCATAGCACTTTGGTGTCATATGGAGCACTTCCGGAGATGTTTTAGATTTGCGATCTCCATCATGTGAGTTCTCAGGGCACTTATTTGCAGTCTCCAAATAACACAAACTTTAGCACTTTTCAAATAATAGAAGCCCGATGTCTTAGTCTACGATTTTGTGTGGTCAAAAGTGGCCTGTAATCCGAGATTTAGCCATAGTTTTGAGTAGATGAGGAGGCCAGTGCGCATGTGCGGACTGTGCTCTCAGCTCCTGGGACCCAAACATGAAACGCAAAGCTGTAAACTATGGATAAATCTCGGATTACAGGCCACTTTTGACTCAAACGAAATCATAGACTAAGACATCGGGCTTCTATGATTTGAAAAGTGCTGTTATCCTGCACTAGCTTTTTAAGATTGTACCTTGTATTTGATATGTGATTTCTTTTATTTTATTATATTGTATTGTATTTTTATTGTATTTATAATTGCACTTTATCGTATTTTTGTATTGTATTTTATGATGTGAGGACTGCAGATGGAAATTAGCTTTGAGCTAAATCTGGTGCAGACATCTTTTTAAAGGTACAGTGTGTAGGATTCGTGGCGCATAGGTGGTTAGTAGCTATTCCACTTCCTCTTTTGGCTATGGCAGACCTCGAGGGTCACCCGGGCGCGCCGTAGCGCCGACAGCTCGCGCGCGCCGCTGTATACATAAAACGCGGTCCCCCGTTCACTTTTTTTTTTCTTTTCGCATGAAAACACACAATCCCGATCATGATTCATGACAATCTACACATCAAATGAAACCTTACAGTCTCCTCTTTTTGACTATGCAATTCATTTCCCTGCAAAACAATCACTCCCCGAGCACATGGGGCTTTTATACAGAAAAGCACAAAACGAGGTTAGCTTAGCTTACCTTTGAAGGCTCTGGACAGGTCAAACTCTGTATTTCACCATAAACTTGGTCTCAATCTGTCCATAAGGATCCAGCGAATAAAGTCCAGTAAAACAATTTAGTCCAAAATACTGTTAGATCCATTACGATGTGTGATACAGCAGCATGCTTGTTTACACGAGGCTCCCCCCTTCCCCCCTCCCCTTCCCCTTCTCTCCTTCGCTCCTTCGCTCCCTCATGCAGCGCGGCTGAGCAGCTGCTAGCAGGAGCCGAGGCGAAGGATGAGCCCAAATGTCCTTCTGCGGCTCTCGTATTCAAAATGGCTGCCTCTATATGGGGAAGATCCCCCTTTTATGTGACTATATCTAAGTCCAACAGAATACTTTGATTTCATGATGGAAGTGAAAAGGCTTGGAAAACAATGTATTTTTGAATGGGTATCTTCAATTTCAGTAATTAACAGGTAAAAATCTTACACACTGTCCCTTTAATGAAACTGCACACTGTCTTTAATAAACTAAGAAACTAAACTAAACTAAAGTTTGTGTTATTTGGAGCCCGCACGGGGCATATTACATGCTTGGGGAATATATTATATGCCCCGAGCTATGGCTAGAAGTCGCGCTAGGCTAACCGCAAATCTTAAAACATCTCTGGAAGTGCTCCATATGACACCAAAGTGCTATGGGTGAGTAAAACAACTTGTTTTATTACCGAAATAAGGCTCAAATGGTTAAAAAAAAAAACGTTACTTTTCCTTTAATATATTTGTTTAATATATTAATTAATATATTAATGTTAATATAATAATTATAAATCTCGGATCGAGAACTCACATTATGGAGATCGCAAATCTAAAACATCTCTGGAAGTGCTCCATATGACACCAAAGTGCTATGGGTGAGTAAAACAACTTGTTTTATTACCGAAGTAAGACTCAGATTGTAAAAAACGTTAATTCTCCTTTAACTTTAAAATGACCACTTCATGATATCACAGGGTGCAACAGGTATAGAGCACTTGGAGATACAGACACACTAATAATGATTACTCAAACATGTGCGAATGAAACAAAACACAACTCCAGGTTTGTTTTTGAGGAGGTAACAGTATTCTAAAATTGGTTTAAAGCTCACAAGAGTCAGTTTTGCGTAATATATAGGACCTTTAAGTACATATTAGATGAAACAGAGGGCTTGGTTGATTGTCATGTTTCTTGCTTATCAGCGTCTACCATAGTGCTTCCTTTTAATTACACAGCCAGAGGTGCAAACAGCAGTCAGTTCAAATCACAAAAGGATCTGACTATGCCTTGGATGGCTGGCCTCTAATATGTTTTTCTACACATTTACTGTCACTGAGAATGGGGAGACACTCTTCAGGCTTGTATAACTGTCACTATAGCTCTGGAGTATTCCCATAGAGCTTTCAAGACTGTAATGACTTTGTGACGACAGATAGCAGCAGACTTGTAGCAATAACAATGCAAATCCCGGAGGTAAGAACTAAAATGGTAATTGTATGAATTTTATGTTTCTTGTTTTATTCATTTAGTGGAGTCTGTCTTCATAAATATTATGTTAAAACCTTAAAAGGGAAAATATGACCCTTGATGAGTCTAGTGTCAAGTCAAATAGTGAAACAATAATATACACACTGAGCATTACAGCTACCTTCTTCTAGTATGAAACACCAAAACTAACCTTAAAAAAAGCTTCATCACCATGTTGCCAATTCATTGCTTTTGTCCATCTTTAATTAGTTATTCAGGTGACTATACTGCAAACCACAGGCACCAGAATGGGGGTAAAAATGATTGTAAATAATGTATCTCAATCCAGAATCAAAGCTACGATGTAAAGGCAAGCTACAGAGGCTCAGTAATTTTTCTTGAAGCGTATATCTGTGTTATAGTAGTTTTTTGTTTTTTTGTTTGTTTGTTTTTTCAATCAGGAATGGCAAAATTGTACCAAAAACATGCACAAAATAGGCAGTTCTGTCATTATTGTAGTTCTGACCCAGATTCTTGTTGAATTGCTCTAATGCACTAATACATAATGACGGGTCAAATGTTACAAATGTCTATGAACATACAAATTCTGAACAATATCAAATGGGAACTGATTGTGAAATTGCTGTAATCTATAATAATAATTAAAAAAAATTGTGTTTTGGTCCAACATTTTTGTACTTAAAGGGACAGTGTGTAAGATTTAATTACTAAAATTGAAGATACCCATTCAAAAATGCATTGTTTTCCAAGCCTTTTCACTTCCATCATGAAATCAAAGTATTCTTTTGGACTTAGATATAGTCACATAAAAGGGGGATCTTCCCCATGCAGAGGCAGCCATTTTGAATACGAGAGCCGCAGAAGGACATTTGGGCTCCGCCTTCGGCAAGGCTCAGCCTGTTCACCTTCAGCGGATGTCTATGCTGAAGTTTACAAGTGAACAGGCTGATAGAGTTAACATGGGCGTAGTGATACGAGTGGAGAGAGACAATACGCGAATATGAAATACGCTGCTGGATGTTTCGTGGACAACTGTTTCGGACGCAAATATATCACCTTTCTAACAAATGTTTTGTTTTGAGAAGAAAAACAAGCTTTATTTCATGTTCCAGGGAAGTTACCGGACCTACTTACGTGGGCTCCAGAAAGCGAGCCAAACCGGGATCAGCTGAGACTGTCAGACGTAAGCCGGTGTCAACACACGGAACTTTTAGAAGGAAACCCATACAGATTAACATTTTTTTTAAAAACGCACTATCCCTTTAACAGGCCCATATTACGCTATTTTCTGATCTATGTTCTGATGTTGTTTCTCCATCACAAACATACCTGGAGTTGTGTTTTGTTCCATTCACGCATGTTCAACATACACATTCTGCATATTTAGATGGAAAACAGTGTTCCACATTTTTAACTCCATACACCTTCACTAGATCCATTCGGATAATTTGAGCCCTGGAATCACCAGTCTCTAATGAACTAAAGATAACTTGAAAAGCTTCGTGACATCACATGGTGGAACAGAGAATTTTGAGCTTTGGAGATGTAGACTCAAATACTGAGTAATAATGCAGGATTATTCAAACATGTGTGAAAGAAACAAAACAAAAATTCATGTTTTTGGGGAGGTAACAGCGTTCTAAAATGGCTTAAAGATGCATTGTGTAACTTTTCGGGTGGAGGGTCCATCAAATGCTTTGGAATGTTTCGTAGTATGGTATTAAACCTTTCTATCTTCATGGAAACCAAACCAAGTTACAGGTCAGATCTGTGGAGAGGCGACCCACTCCCAATCAGAATGTCTGAATGTCTGTTTTTCTAGGGTATTTTTAGAGCTATACCACCTGTAACTGAATAAAGTAGAGCTGTTTAATGCCATATTGTGGAACATTCCAGGCAGAGCAATGACACATCCATAGAAACAAGAAGGTGAAGCACCCATAGTGCACATTTAAGCCATAAGATTAATATGGCATGTTTGTGGACACAAGACCATTAAATGATTAGAAGATCAAAAGTATCAAAGACCAGACACTAATCGATACTAAGGTCGTTTTCACACCAGGAAAGTCCGATAGTTCACTTGCTTTGGTCCGGACCAAATGTTTTTTTATTTTTTTTTATTTTGGTGCGGTTCACTTTCACACTGCAATTTTTCCCCAAGTGAACCAACATCTATAAACAAAACCACATGTGCTGAGGTCGCTCAGCCATTGGACAGAAATGAGCCATGTCAAAATGCCGTGTCCAAACCCAGAAGGAGGAGAATAATGGTGTTACGTGCTGTTTTCAATCTAGCCTTAGCGATATGGTTTGCTCAGTTTTTACAGTTTGCACAAATGTTTGAGCAGCATCGTGATGTTTACACTATTTTACAATCAATTTCCAAACGATGAAGACACAGGGCAAGACGACTACGGAGGACAGCGCTCGTGTGAGCATCAAGTTCTGACTCTTGCTCTTCACGCAAAATGTAAGTAAGACTCATAAGTTTTGTTTTGTTTCGTTTCGTTTCTTCAGCCTCGGTTTCACATAATGCTAATGCATAATGCTCGACATACGACGGGAGCTCATTAAGTACAAAAAGCCAACTTGTGTCGGATCGAGTCCGGTCTGCATTCTCACCTCAAACGAACCGCACCAGAGTTCGTATGGAACCGGACCGAGACCGACCTTTTTAGGTGGTCTCGGTTTGTTTGTTTGCTCCGAATCGAGACTTTTGGTTTTTATTCACACCAGAACAAAAGGTCTGAATCAAAGGAGCAAACGAACTCTGGTTCGTTTTAAACGAACCAAACAAGGCCAGGTGTGAAACGACCTAAAACTAGTATAGAGCCTAGACACTCATTTGAAAGGCAAACCCACTCATAAGAATGCCTGTTTTGTTTTGTTTTTTGAGCTATAAAACCACCAGTAATTGAATAAATATAATGAAGAGCTGTTTAATGTCATATTGTGGAACATTCCAGGCTGAGCAATGACATCTCCATAGAAACACACAGGTGATGGACCCTTCACCAAAAAAGTTTACACAATGCACCTTTAAAGGGACAGTGTGTAAGATTTTTACCTGTTAATTACTGAAATTGAAGATACCCATTCAAAAATACATTGTTTTCCTAGCCTTTTCACTTCCATCATGAAATCAAAGTATTCTTTTGGACTTAGATATAGTCACATAAAAGGGGGATCTTCCCCATATAGAGGCAGCCATTTTGAATACGAGAGCCACAGAAGGACATTTGGGCTCATCCTTCGCCTCGGCTCCTGCTAACAGCTGCTTAGCCGCGCTGCGTTTGGTAGTGAAGGACAGAAGGAGAGAAGGGGAGGGGGAGGGGGGAAGGGGGGAGCCTGTGTAAAGAAGCATGCTGCCGGATCACACATCGTAATGGATACAACACGTATTTTGGACTAAATTGTTTTACTGGATTTTATTCGCTGGATCCTTATGGACAGATTGAGACCAAGTTTATGATGAAATACAGAGTTTGACCTGTGCAGAGCCTTCAAAGGTAAGCTAAGTAAGCTAAGTTTTGTGCTTTTCCGTATAAAAGCCCCATGTGCTCGGGGAGTGATTGTTTTGCAGGGAAATGAATTGCATAGTCAAAAAGAGGAGACTGTAAGGTTTCATTTGATGTGTAGATTGTCATGAATCATGATCGGGATTGTGTGTTTTCATGCGAAAAGAAAAAAAAAAAGTGAACGGGGGACCGCGCTTTATGTATACAGCGGTGCGCGGTTCGTGCGCGGGCACGCGAGATTTCGGCGCTACGTCGCGTCCGGGTGACCCTCGAGGTCTGCCATAGCCAAAAGAGGAAGTGGAATAGCTAGTAACCACCTATGCGCCACGAATCCTACACACTGTCCCTTTAAAGCTTAATTTTGTGTAATATAAGACCTTTAAAGCAAAATGACTGATTGATTACTGCTGACATTTTTAATAAAAGATTATAATTATAAAGGTTTAGACGATCTCAAGAGAGAGTTCAGAAAAGTGTCGTTCACAGGGAAAGGCATGTTTGCTTTAGCCTGAGACTCTGAAGGCATCGTAAACAAACTGTCTCTATTAGATCAGATGACGTGGAGCTGTGCGTCACTACAGACACTGTTCCCCTGAAGGGTGGAGATCCTTTTACAGATGGCTCCCCCCGTTCTGGTCGTTAATTTTTTAACTGTGATTAATCTCCATCGTTAACATCAGGAGAGAGAGGCCCGGTGAATGAAAAGCTGCCGCAGTGCTGAGTGTGGATTAGCTTCATTGGTTTTCTCATATCCACAGCTCTCCATGAAAGAGGGGAATAGTACCAAGGGAATGTCAGAGAAGGGTTTTTCTCTCTCTCTCTCTCTCTCTCTCTCTCTCTCTCTCTCCCTTTCTCTGTAACTCCCTCTTGCACGCATTCTCTCTCTTCCCCCTCTTTTTTCCTCTTTTCCATTCCCTCTTTGTCTTTTCCCTCTTTCTCTCTCTTCCCCTATCTCTCTCCCTTTACCTCCCCCTCTCTCACTCTCCCTCTCTGCCCACAACTTTCTCACTGACCCCCATGGACACTTTCCCTCTCTCCCTCTGTCTCTCTCTTGCTCACTCTCTCTCCCTCTTTTCCCCTCTCTTTCTCCCTCCACCTCTCTCTCTGTCTCTCTCTCTCTCCCTCCCTCTCTTCCCCTATCTCTCTCCCTTTACCTCCCCCTCTCTCACTCTCCCTCTCCGCCCACAACTTTCTCACTGACCCCCATGGACACTTTCCCTCTTTTTTGTCTCTACCTCTCCATCTCTCTCACACACACTCACCCACTCTCCTCTCTCTTTCTCTTCTTTTGTCCTTTCCCTCTCCACCTCACCCTCTTTTGTCCACATGCATCTATCTTCTCTTTCTTCTCTTTCTCTCTTTCTTTCTATCCTTGCTCTTTTTTCCTCCTTCCTCTCTCCTTCTATATCTCCCTCTCTTTCTCTTCCTCTGTCTCTGCCCCCTCTACCCCCTTCTCTTTGTTCTTTCTTTCTCTCCTCCTTTCCCCATTTCTCATTTTTTGTCTCCCCCTCTCCACCTCCCCTTTCTCTCTTTCTCCCTCCCTCCCTCTCTCTTTCCCCCCTTTATCTCTCTGCCCCCACAATCAATCAGCTCCTTCTGAACTGCAGATGTGAGATGTCATTGTGTGCTCGTGTGAGTAATGGCTGCATATTGGCAAAAGACACTGAGGGGGCAAAGGACAAAGAGACAAAAAATAAATTCCACTTTAAACCAACATTATTTTCATTCATTTCAGATATTAATGCCTTTTTATAATTCCCTGGAGGAATCTATAGTACAGACACTCCTCGACATACGAACATTCGATTTACGAACATTCGGAGTTACGAACAGGGTCGGAAATTTAAAAAAAAAAAAGTTAAATGTTTGAGTTTTTGTATTTAGCGCCTATTCCGACATCCGGGTACAGTACGTAGTGCGTATTTCCGCCGCTGACGCACAGGCAGGGGCTGCGCAGCATCCCCCAAGCATCACGCCCACTCAGTTGAAGTGTTCAGAACTTCAACTGAGTGGGCGTACTACGGTGTTACTACGGTGTTACTACGGTGTTACTACGGTGCGGTGTTATGAACTTTGTTGTTTTTCTTGCATGCGTACAGTAATCCAATATGGTTGGTGAAAAGCGAAAAGCTTCTAGTGAAGCTTCTGTGAAAAAGCGGCAGCCATCTCATTTGAAAAGAAGGTGGCGATAATAAAGAAACTTGATGCTGGTGAGAAGATGGTGAATGTGGCACACACGTACAACGTGAACCGTTCGACAATTGGTACGATATATAAACAAAAGGAGCGCATTATGGAGCATGTGAAAAGTGCAGCGGGTATGCAGTCCACCATCATAAGCAAGAAGAGAGGGAAACTCATGGAAGAGATGGAGAAACTTCTTGGTATTTGGCTCGAAAATCAGCGGCAGCGGCGTGTTGCTTTGAGCCTTATGCTGATCAGTGAGAAGGCCATATCGCTTTTTAATGACCTTAAGGCTAAGGCAGGAGAAAGTGCTGCAGAAGAAACCTTTTCTGCAGCCATGGCTGGTTTGCACGTTTTAAGAAGAGGGCAAATCTTTCCCCAAGAGCTCAAGGAAAATAGGAGGTAAATACACACACACACAGTCTCACACATACATTCACACACACGCTCTCTCTCTCTCTCAGCTGACTGCGTTTGCCTCTGTGTCCCTCTCTTCTTTTTATCTCATCAGTTTTCCATATTTTTTAAAAGCATATTAGTATTATTTAGTGTTATTTATTAGTGTTATTGTGCTATTAGTGATATTAGTGTTATTTAAATGCAGTACAAATCCATATAGATAACTTATACAAGCCTTAAACATATAATAACGACTTACGAACAAATTCAACTAACGAACGGGTGTCCGGAACGTAATTCGTTCGTAAGTTGAGTAGCGTCTTATATATTTTCACACTACAAAGGCTGCATGAGCTGTATTAATGCAGAATATAATATAACATTGTATTGTAGTTTTAATATGGGGAAAGTTATAATATTTACACTCACACTGCATAAATAATGATGTTCAGGAAGGGCATCTGGTACAAAATCTTTACCACATCACACATGCATGTCACCTCTCAATAAATTAACTGTAACAACTTCCATTCAACATCAGGATTTTAAAAAAATGCTTTTGGTTTTATCACTGGAAATACCATCTCCATTAATCCACCTTTTATAAAATAGCAAGTAAAAGTATATGTCTTTCCACGTAAAGGGACAGTGTGTAAGATTTTTACCCGTTAATTACTGAAATTGAAGATACCCATTCAAAAATACATTGTTTTCCAAGCCTTTTCACTTCCATCATGAAATCAAAGTATTCTTTTGGACTTAGATATAGTCACATAAAAGGGGGATCTTCCCCATGTAGAGGCAGCCATTTTGAATACGAGAGCCGCAGAAGGACATTTGGGCTCCGCTTTCGGCAAGGCTCGTGGTTTTGGGTAAACAACACAAGCATGCTGCCGGATCAGACGTCGTAATGGATCCAACACGTGTTTTGGACTAAATTGTTTTACTGGATTTTATTCGCTGGATCCTTACGGACAAATTGAGAGCAAGTTTATGGTGAAATACAGAGTTTGACCTGTGCAAAGCATTCTAAGGTAAGCTAACCTCGTTTTGTGCTTTTCCGTATAAAAGCCCCATGTGCTCGGGGAGTGATTATTGTGCAGGGAAATGAATTGCATAGTCAAAAAGAGGAGACTGTAAGGTTTCATTTGATGTGTAGAGTGTCATGGTACATGATCGGGAATGTGTGTTTTCATGAGAAAAAAAAAAAAAAAAAAACGGGACCGCGTTTTATTTATACAGTAGCAGCGCGCGGCTCGTGCGGGGGTACGAGAGCTGTCTGCGTTACGGCGCGCCCGGGTGACCCTCGAGGTCTGCCGTAGCTAAAACAGAAAGTGCAATAGCACCATCCACCTATGCGCCATGAATCCTACACACTGGGGCTTTAAGAAATGTCATATACTACAAATACAGCTCTGGGAAAAAAATAAGAGACCCCTGGAAAATGATCAGTTTTTCTGATTTTACTACTTATAGGTATGTGTTTGGGCAAAGGAACATATTTGTTTGAGTTTATACTGACAACATTTACCCTAAATTCCAAATAAAAATATTATCGTTTAGAGCATTTATTTACAGAAAATGACAAATGGTCAAAATAACAAAAAACATACATGTTTTCAGACCTCAAACAATGAAACAAGATCAAATTCATTTTAAAACAACCTAATACTAATGTTTACACTTAAGAAGAGTTCAGAAATCAATATTTGGTGCAATAACCCTTATTTTTAATCACAGCTTTCATGCGTCTTGGCCTCCACAAGTCTTTCACATTGTTCTTGGGTGACTTTATTCCACTCCTGGTGCAAGAACTGAAGTAGCTCAGCTTTGTGTTTGTGTTGGAATTCAACAGACGCTGGAATGGAATGGCTGTAATACATGTAGAGATGCTGATTTCAGAAAAAAAAATGCAGTGGTCGCTTATTTTTTTCCAGAGCTGTATTTTCTGCATTATAACTTGTATTGTAGTCCTTTCTTTGTTGTACAGTCCCTGAACGCAGCACAAGGAGCGGCGTCACCTGCACACCCACGATGACATCACCCCCGGCTCTGCAGGAATGAGGTCATCACGTGACCATGTAGTAATGCTTTATTTTTGTCATGTGATTCAAAGGGGTCACTATATGATCCTTTAAAATCAAATATAAGTCATGGATGAAATCAGCTTTCAATATTAAAGGTGGTATATGTCATATTTAAATGAAGGATACCATACAGCTAGTGTTTCAAAAATAACTATAATGCTGTTTCCTACAAATTATACTTAACATTTTTATTGTGGACTTGTTCTTACATACAGTGCATTAATTATCATGAGGGATTTTGTTTATTTATTTATTGTAATTTAATGTATTTTTACATTTTTTGTCATTTCATTTTTTTAATTATCTGTCCAAGAATGCCACTGTAATGTCAAATCTCCATGATTCTTTTTTTTTTTTTTGTAGTGTAGATTTTTTTCTTTTTAAATCAAAGAAACCCTAATTCAAATGTAAAACGCAAGACTTCCCCACTATGTTTGCAATTACATCACTTTGTTATGATCCCTGTGTGCTGATCGCTATGGGAGCAGCAATTGTATCATTTTACCTCCACAGCGTTTTCAGTGTCAACATCATTTCTAAACAGTCTCCTGGTTGGTTAGCGAACTGTGGTGTGTTCTAAAGGGGAAAGCCTCATGAATTCTTAATTATGGGGGGGGGGGGTGTGTGTGAAAGTGGTCATGTGATGGGCTGCGTGCCGTAACGATGATGTCATGGTTCGTGCTGCGTGTGTGGGGCCATGTCATCTTCTTTTTATAGACACACAACACAGCACGCGTAAGGCTTGTGGTGGTAGACTCATAAGCCAGTTAAATGCTTATGTCATCGCCGTGGAAACCGTTTTCTTCAACATCATGTAGTGGACTAGACTGCTATTATTTTCAATGTGAATAATGCATAAGATGTATAAGTCCAATATGTTGACTGTGTTGTTTTTCATGAATATTAATGAACTCCTACACAGTTCCCATGTGTTAGAGTCCATTTTATGTGATTCTAAAGACTTTAAAAGGCCCATATTACGTTATTTTCATGTTCTATATGTTATAGTTGTTTCCTCATCAAAAACATACTTGGAGTTGTGTTTTGTTTCATTCACAAATGTTTAATACGCAAACCCTGCAAAATTTAGGCTGAGTTCTTCTCTCAAATGGAAAATATACAGTATGTAACTACAGGAAGTGGTGTTTTTATTCTCCATAAACCTTCACTAGAATCATTTGGATAATTTTAGGCCTGGAATTGCTAAATCTCTTCTAAACTAAAATCTGCTAAATCTGTTAACTTGAAAACTACTGTTTCGTGACATCACAAGGTGGAACAGAGCATTTTGAGCTCTAGAGATGTAGACAGACTAATAATAAAGGATTACTCAAACGTGTGTGAATGAAACAAAACACATTTCTGGGTATGTTTTCGAGGAGGTAAAAACATTATAACATGGCTAAAAGCTCACAAGAATCAAGTAAAAGAATATAGTTAAAGACAGTGCTATTATTTTTAATGTGAATAATGTATACGCTTTTTAAAGGAAAAGTAACGTTTTTTACAATTTGAGCCTTATTTCGGTAATAAAACAAGTTGTTTTACTCACCCATATCACTTTGGTGTCATATGGAGCATTTCCGGAGATGTTTTAGATTAGCGATAGGCTAACACCGTTAGCCTAGCGCGACTTATAGCCATAGCTCGGGGCATTCCCCGAGCATGTAATATGCCCCGTGCGGGCTCCAAATAACACAAACTTTAGCACTTTTCAAATCATAGAAGCTCAATGTCTTTAGTCTACGATTTCGTTTGAATCAAAAGTGGCCTGTAATCCGAGATTTATCCATAGTTTACAGCTTTGCATTCCATGTTTGGGTCCCGGGAGCTGAGAGCACACTCCGCGCATGCGCACTGGCGTCCTCATCTACTCGAAACTATGGCTAAATCTCGGATTACAGGCCGCTTTTGACCAAACGAAATCATAGACTAAAGACATCGAGCTTCTATGATTTGAAAAGTGCTAAAGTTTGTGTTATTTGGAGCCCACACGGGGCATATTACATGCTCGGGGAATGCCCCGAGCTATGGCTATAAGTCACGCTAGCCTAACGCTAATCTAAAACATCTCCGGAAATGCTCCATATGACACCAAAGTGATATGGGTGAGTAAAACAACTTGTTGTATTACCGAAATAAGGCTCAAATTGTAAAAAACGTTACTTTTCCTTTAAGATCAATATGCTCAATATCAAGATCAATATGCTGACAATGTTGTTCTCCATGAATATTAATGAACTCCTACACACATATACATATATTAGAGTCCATTCTATGTGATGTTGAGATGTTATTGCTTTGTCTGGAAAGTTTCACAATATGGCATTAAACCTTTCTATCTTCATGGAGATCAAACCAGACCAAGTCACAGGTCAGATCTGTGGAGAGGCGACCCCACTCACAGTTAGAATGCCTGTTTTTCTAGGTATTTTTGAGCTATAAAACCACCTGTAATTGAAACATGTAGCTGTTTAATGTCATACTGTGGAACATTCCTGGCAGAGCAATGACATCTCCATAGAAACAAGCAGGTGACAGACCCCCAACCAAAAACTTACACAGTGCACCTTTAAGCATAGGGTTAAATGTCTCTTTTTACATTTTTAACATAATTATTGTGTATAGGGCCTACTGCGGGATAGTGTTATAAACATGGGGTCAGTCTATAGTCATCGCTCAGCTAAAAAATTAAAGACTGCATATTTTAAATGTCTTCAATTTCTACCAGGTAACATTAGGAACAAACAATTGCACAATTGCAGGGGGGAAAATTGTGCTGTTGTTGTGTAATTTAACAAGACACTTCACCCATCTTTTCCATAATGTATGCATAAGAATGTGACGCTTGAGTGATGAGTTGGTGGCAGAGGAGGTGTAAACGGACATTTGACAGCAGTGTGCCCCAGGGCGGCTGTGACTAAGCATGGAGTGAATGAATAATGTTTGAAATTGTAAAGCCACTTAAATAAGCTCTATTTAAGTCCAATGCATCATTATTTCTTTTTATTTATTTATTTATTTATTTATTTATTTATTTATTTATTTATTTATTTATTTATTTATTTATTTATTTATTTATTTATTAAAGCCAGATATCCTTAAGGTTGAGAAGGACCCACAGTCAGGAACTGCGGGTCCTTCTCAACCTTCAAAAACACATTGGTTGAAAAATAATCAAACATGCTCACACAGGTAGATTTTCTTCTTCTCTGGGCCTCTTAAACTCAGAAAATGGTCTACTGTGCAGTCTACTACATTTGCTGTCATGTCTATGTGCATTTTTGTTTCTTCTGTATGTTCCTCTAAATGTTCTTCTGTTCTGACCTGCCTTAGGACAATGGATGTAAAGTAGCTATTGTGCTAATTCCAGCATATTTACATTGATGCTGTTTGTTGTCATGTTGATTAATATGCAATGTCCTAATTTAAATAAAATGAATACATTTTAAAAAAAATATGCTTTTATTATATTATTTATCTATGCTTACCCAGTTAGAAAAAGTTTCCAAATATTTCAACTGTTACCACTCGCCCCCGGTTCCAGAAACATGCTTTTCATTTATTTTTCCCATTAACTGACACTTTGCAGTGACAACACGCTGGGGGTGTTCTACGTGTATGTGCATTGGTGGAAAGTTTAGATGTTATCGTGGTGACACAATCCAGACATTTGCAAACACTCTCAAAAAGGTTTAAGATTGTCTGAAAATTAAAGAAAGAAAACATGCAAAAATGGATTTAAACAGCACATTTTCAGGAGCCTCCTGGTCCTGTGAGAGTTTTTTTTTTTTTTTTCATTACTAGCTGTCATGAGGAGCAGACACACTTTTCTTGTCCTCCCTTATCTTTGCTCTGTGATGTTTTATTTCTCTCATCTCGTCTTTTTTCTCCTGTTGGAACAGATTTTTCAAATCCTAAATCATGAATTGGATAAAGCTGGTCCCTACGCTTTATCCAAGGAGGAGCGCCGATCCGGACAGCCGGTCAGTCCTAAGGGAACGTGCTGCCTGATACACGAGGGACGCGCCATGTGCCTGGCACCGCTGTTACCGGAGGACACGGAGTGATTCACTATTGGAATCTTGATGGCAGGACATCTGGATTGGCCTGGGGGATGTTTTCTGACCCATCACTAATTGGATAAAAAGAGCCCCGATCTGCCGGACAGTACAGGAAACTGCGAACTCGGGGGTGGGGGGGGGGGCAACATCAGAAGGAAAAACACAGATGAACTGTTTCATCCATCTGTGGGATCCCTCACACACATGTATTAATTAATACTGCCCTGTCTATTTTTAGGGTGTCTGCTTCTACTTCAGTTTTCAATCAATTTCCTTTATTTCTGATCTGCTCCCTTGCCCCACCCCCCCTCCTTGTCGCCAAAGAAAAAAAAACACCGTATGTTACCTATTCAATTGTTTTTCTGTCATTGCATGTTGTGTATAATTGTCATTGATTGTATTGCATTTTTTTCCACTCTGTATCTCCCAGTTGGCAGCGCACGCATGCGCCGCGGCCCCTCCCCTAGCCACTCTATCACTGTCCTGCCTGGTTAGTGGGGAAACGAAATTTCTAATTACTCTATGTACATGTACATATGTTTTTTCGACAATAAAGCAAACTATGACTATGACTATGACTATGAGTGACTAACTGTAAAACTGTTGGTAAATACTAATTAGCGGTAATGTGACTTGAGTAACAGAGGTTCAGTTATTAGAA
The DNA here is from genome assembly GCA_036785185.1 of Paratrypauchen microcephalus. Taxonomy (NCBI): domain Eukaryota; kingdom Metazoa; phylum Chordata; class Actinopteri; order Gobiiformes; family Gobiidae; genus Paratrypauchen; species Paratrypauchen microcephalus. The sequence goes on from JAVJIX010000142.1 coordinate 135,220, forward strand.
ATGAGTTACCACATACCTGGTTAACGTCTGTGAAGCCTTTGAACTCTTACTTTTAAATTACATTTAGATTACACAAAACTGACTCTTGTGAGCTTTAAGACATGTTCTAATGCTGTTACCCTCTTCGCAAACATTCCTGGAGTTATGTTTTGTTTCGTTCACACATGTTTGAGTAATACTTTATTATTAGTCTGTCTACATTTCCAAAGCTCAAAATGCTCTGCCCCACCTTGTGATGTCATGTAGTGGTACGTGAATTTGCATCCCATCTACAATTCCATTATTAAGCCTAGATCAAACAAACAGGGAAACAATAGGGTTAGCCAGGTCAGGGCCAGAGGTGTGAAAAACAGGCGTGTAGGGATGAATAGAGATCGTCAGCTAGACGCCAGAGAAACAAAAGACGGAAACCAATGAGATAGTTCCGGAAAGTAGTTAGCTAGGTAGCTCCTCCCTACAGCAAGATATAAGCAAGTGTCTTACCAGTATTCTTATTAGAGCTGACGAAGCCTCTCGGATGAGCGGCGAAACGTTTTCAACCAAACAAACTTTGTCCAGTTGACAAATTGAACTTCTCCTGTTATCATGTAGTGGTAGTTTTCAACAGTTACCTTTTACCTTTTGTTCAGTAGAGATTGGTAATTCTAGGGTTGAAATCATCCAACTGATTTTAGGGAAGCTGCATGGAGTTTAAAAACACAGTGGAGCACTTTCTGCATTACCCAGTGACATCACAAGTTGGAACACAGTGCTTTTTGTTTGAGAGAAGAACTCTGAACTCTGTCTAAATATGCAGGATTTGTGTGTTAAACATGGGAATGAAACAAAACAACTCCAGGTCTGTTTGTGATGAGGAAACAACATTATAACACACATCAGAAAATAGCATAATATGGCCCCTTTAATATTTCAATTTTTGGAAATTTCTGGAAAACATTGGAAAATTTACTTCCAAATCACTTTTTAGCTCCATATCGGAAGTCAGTAACCTCTTTAGTGGCAGAATAACAATATTTATGGACAGGCCGTGCAGTGGACTTCATTTATACTGGCGCTGATCCAGGGGTCACTCTAGTCTATTCATAACTTTGTATTTGAGAAGGCTGCTGTGCAAAGAAAAACACATGTGAACTCCACAATTTTACCCTCAGACCCATATTATGCTATTTTCTCATCTATGTTATAATGCTGTTTCCTCATCACAAACAGACCTGGAGATTTGTTTGATTTCATTCACACATACTGTATTTAACACATAAATCCTTCATATTTAGGGTGAGTTCTTCTCTCAAACAGGAAACCATTCCACTTTGTTATTATGTTGTAATACAGGAATGTGTTTTTAAACTCCATACACACCTTCACTAGAATCATTAATCATAAATGATAGTGAAGGTGTATGGAGTTGTTCTGACAAGTTCATGATGACTTTTCCAGAGGGAGTTAACAGCCGATCATGTGACGATTTGAAACTACGCACACAGAAATGTCCAACCTGCTTTTGTCATAAAGAGAGACCATGATCTATAAAATAAAACAAACCCTGAGTTGAGTGAATACAGCTGCTGCTCCATCAGAGAACGTCCCAAAGTTCAGCTGTTTCGTAAGTGTTTATGAAAGAGGACACTGGACACATTCAGTCCCTACAGATTTTGGGTTGAATTTATGAGTTAGCTGGAATAGCCAATAGAGTTTCGCAATTATTTACTTAGTAAACAGCTGCAGTAAACAGAAATAAAAATATGAAGATAAAAAATAATATTCAATGTGGACTTTATTTGAGTACAGTGAGTAACCTTAACCCTTAAAATTCTACTCAAATAAGACTGATGTTAGTAAGTAACCGCGAAGTAGAAGTACAAGTGGTCCAAGAAATTACTCAAGTAAGAGTAAACATGTATTTGGGAAAACTCAAGTATTTCGTGGTGTTTAGAAATATTCACAAAGAAATAAAATGCACACAAACAAGAACCATACAATGAAACTAAACACAAAAGGCCAGAAATATTGCTTTATACCCTTGTTTGGGAGATTACACTAATCTTTTCTGATTCTTTTTGAGGTCATTTTTAACTTATAGACAATTTCATTTTTCTTCTTTCTTCTTCTTTTTGTCTAATACCAGATAGTAAGCCAAAATAATGAAACTGACCTATGCCACTGTGACAAAAACCCAAGAGCAGATTTAAACCACCAAAAAAAATAATAATCTAAAGCTACAATATTGTTAAACATAAGCTGCAATAAGTAAATAGCTGAAACACTTTGACACTTTAGTACTGAGTTTACATCTGTAATAGTCATAGAAGTTATTCATTAAACCTTGTGCAGGTCAAATCTAATCATAAAAATACCCAAAAACACTTCCAAGTAGGGCAAAGAAAACATACCCACGATAAACATTGACCTCCCAAAAATATTGATAATGATAAGTCAATATACTAACTATCATGACACGCCTACCAGAGAGTCATTCTCGCTATGACAAGCAGCAGTGTTCCATGCCCAGTGTGCTGGATAATAAAGATCAGGAAACACAGAGTATATCACCCACAGAAATGTCTTTTCACAGGTGCCAGCACATGCAGCTCACATCCTTCACTGTAGTGTAAGAGAGTGAATCAGACAAGAGAGAGTTTCTATGATTCTTCTTTGTGAGTGTCTGGCCCAGGACACAACAGCAGACATCCCAAGTTCCAAAAACTCATTTCAGGGAGATGTCGTCCCCCCCCAAACCCTAACCCTAACCCCCGGGAGATGTTTCCTAAACCCTAACCCTACACAATAGAGAAGGCCACTTATTTTAACAACTTTTTATTAACTTAACTGAGTTCTTAAACATTAAACTTTAAAATTAAACATAAACTTTAAATTAAATTAAATTAAATTAAACATATTAAAATTAAATCAAAAATTAAAATTAAATATGTTATTTGTGTTTAAACATTTAAAATATATGTCCATGTTTGCATAAAACACCTGTCACCAGCCTATTTTACACACAGTGCACCTCACCACAGTGCACCTCACCACAGTGCACCTCACCACAGTGCCCCTCACCACAGTGCCCCTCACCACAGTGCCCCTCACCACAGTGCACCTCACCACAGTGCACCTCACCACAGTGTCATCATTTTTCACCCTAATCAGACGGATATATTTTAGTATATTCTTTAGTATATTCTGCCGTAAAATGAGTTTTATATTTTCGTTTTTTACATTCTGCCATCTCGCTGCACTAAATTATAACTTCTGAGAAAGTCAATTGAAGCCCGACCACACTGAAAGCTGATTGGCTAGTTTTGCTGAGTGTAACCAATCAGCGCGTTCTCTGGCCAGCGCTCGCTTAAACACACACACACGCAGGTTCTACAAGAGCAAATTCGCTCCTCTCTCTCTTATCTTGCGTGCACGCTCTGCACAGTCCAAAACAAAAACAAAACAAAAAAAAACCCACATTGTCTAAAATCCGGGATATTTTATCGGACACGTGGGCATCAGGGAGCCACTATAATTTTCCGGGGGACTCCCGGAACTTCCGGGAGACTTGGGATGTCTGCAGCAGGGATCAAACTACCAAATGTTTAAATTGACTCACTGAACATTTAGTTAGAATGATGTTACCTCCTCAAAAACATACCAGGAGTTGTGTTTGTTTCATTCACACATGAGTAATTCTTTATTATTAGTCTGTCTACATCTCCAAAACTTAGAATGCTCTGTTCCACTTTGTGATGCCACGAAGCAGTAGGTTTTCAAGTTAAAGGGATAGTGCGTTTTTTTTTTATGTTAATCTGTATGGGTTTCCTTCTAAAAGTTACGTCTCTCTCCACTCGTATCACTACGCCCATGTTAACTCTATCAGCCTGTTCACTTGTAAACTTCGGCGTAGACATCCGCTGAAGGTGATCAGGCTGATAGAGTTAACATGGGCGTAGTGATACGAGTGGAGAGAGACAATACACGAATGCGAAATACGCTGCTGGATGTTTCGTGGACAACTGTTTCGGACGCAAATATATCACCTTTCGGACAAATGTTTTGTTTTGAGAAGAAAAACAAGCTTTATTTCATGTTCCAGGGAAGTTACCGGACCTACTTACGTGGGCTCCAGAAAGCGAGCCGAACCGGGATCAGCTGAGACTGTCAGAGGTAAGCCGGCGTCAACACACGGAACTTTTAGAAGGAAACCCATACAGATTAACATTAAAAAAATAAGAAAACGCACTATCCCTTTAACATCTACAGTATATTTTATCTTTTGTTTAGTAGAGAATGTGCAATTCCAGAGCTGAACTCATTCAAATGATTCTAGTGAAGGTGTATGGAGCTGGGGGTCAAAATGTGAAAGCTGTTACGTAATATAGTGCCTGTAAAGACCAGAGGGAATCAGGAACACTACTGTCTATTGTGAGGGTTTGACTAATCTCTGCACAATTAGACATGGATTGTAAATTGGAGACAGACCAAGACACTGCTGAGAAGGTCTTTGTTATACTGTAATTATCACAATATGTTTTAGTAGCTTTAAAAGTAGCTTCTGTTCTCAACAATGCTGGCTAATTTCTTAATACTTACAGTGTACTCTTTAAATGTGTGCTATGTAACTTTTTAGTTGGGGGTCCATCACTAGCTTGTTTCTGAGGATATGTCATTGCTCTGCCTGGAATGTTCCATTGTATGACATTAAACAGCACTACCTTACATTTATTTAATTACAGGTGATTTTATAGCTCAAAAACACCTAGAAAAACAGGAATTCTGACTGTGAGAAGGGTTGCCTCTCCACAGATCTGACCTGTAATTTGGTTTAATCTCCATGAAGATAGCGATATTGGCAAATCAATAACATCTGCATGGAGAAAAACATTTAACAGATCCTACACCAGAAAAGTTACACAATGTAGCTTTAAAACAAATGAAAAGAGCCTAGTTATGTGAAGTTTTTGCGTACTAATTTGTGCACACGACCCCAGTTCTGGCCCCAGTGTATTCCTATGGGCAATTTGTCTTGTCAAAATAAATAAACCTGACCTCTAGAGATCAGTGGTACAAAGGCCATGGTTTAGGAGCACTATGCATGTAACTTTTCTAACTTCTAACGAATCTAGCTGCTGTAGCACTTTGAGATTTCCTTGACGTGTTACATGCAATATAAGTAAAATGTATTATTATTATTTTCTGGTGGAGGGTCCCCTACTTGTCTGTCTCCATGGATGTTGTTGCTATGTTTTTTTTTTTACAGTATGACATTAAACCTATCTATTCTATTCAATTACACATGTTTTTATTGCTCCAAAATACCTTAAAAACATGCTTGTAACTTGTCCTGGTGGTACTACTTGCTTGTCTCTGTGGAATATGTTTAATGCCATACTGTGGACCATTCTAAGCTAAAGAATGGCGACAAATAGGCTATCGATCCTGCACCTTTAAAGTAGTCCTGGTGAAGTATGGTGACCTAAAAGCTTGTGGGTCTTTTACCAGTTGATTTATTTTTCTGCATGAGAAGAGTCAGGTGGCAGACACTTCCACCCAGGTTAATGCACCTTTGACTCTCGAAAGGTTGACTCTCGTTGCCGTGGTTGCAAACTTTGAAACCTGAGCTTTATGAATGCAGGTCAGCCATGCATCATGCGTTTGAGTGAAAACACACAGTCCACTGGGTTAGGGGAGGTAATGGGGTTGATGAAGCTAAAATCTGATAACTCTGAACTCTGATAGTGACATCAGCTGGACCCAAAACAGGCACACAACACAGAGAAGTACTGTTTTAATAGAAGTAATCACGACTAATACAGATGAGACACATGCTAAGAATACACAGAAGATGACAAGGCTATTAAACTTGATAAAGAGTTATATTTTTAGATCAGCTGATTTATTGTGTGGCCATTTCTACTTGTTTTTGTCTTTTATTTGTGGTTTGTAAGACGACTAAACCACTGTATATGATTCCAATAGGCCTATATTGAGTCATCTCATTGCAGATAACACTCCACACCCCCCCGCCTCCTACAAACTTTATCAGAAGCACCGATCAGTGAACGTGACTTCAGTTTCCTTCCACCCATTTACCTGATTAATGGATCTAAATTCGAGCTAGACTTTTGCAAACATGGCACTGTAGCTGCACACTGCGTAAAGATGCATTATGCAAATTTTCTGGTGAAAGATCTGCCACCTGTTTGTCTCAGTGGAGATGTTATTGCTTTGCCTGAAATGTTCCACAGTTTGGTAAATTATACTTTGCAGCTGACAGTAACATTCCATGGGGGTGTGATGCTAACCAGAGGCCCTGCTCAGTTTTATTATTATTTAACGCAATCTAACCAGAAAGAGATGACTCAGTTGCAACAAGTTAGCATTAGTCACTCTCACCTTTTTGTTGAAAATCAAACTCCCGAAACAAGACCATGAATGCTCGTATTGATTACAGGCTTCTGAAATGTGTTGTTTAAATCCATTTTGTACTTTGTTTTTAGACCATCTTAAAACTTATTTGACAGCGTTTCGTAATCTGTGAATTGTGTCTTTTCTGACATTCCAACATAGAGATAAATGTAGAACACCCCCAGTTTGATGTCACTGCAAAGTATCAATACACTTATCTGTTATTGATTCAGTTATAGGTATTTTGACTGCCAAAATGCAATGGAAAATCATGCTTTCTTACAGTAGGCTTGCCACTCTATAGCACTTGCCTGTCTATTGGCGTCACCTACTTGTCACCATGGAGATAGGTAATTTTTAATGCTATACTGGACTATTCCAGGCAAAGCAATAAAAGCTATATGGAGACAAGAATCTGCGTATCTTCCACCAAAAAAAGTTACACAGTACATCTTTAAACGGACAGTGTGTAGGATTGGTGGCACATTGGTGGATGGTGGGTATTGCAATTCCTGTCCTAGCTACGGCAGACCTCGAGGGTCACCCGGGCGCGCCGTAACGCGGACAGCTCGGCGTACCCGGAGGTGGTTTCACCGGCAGCCGCGCACGAACCGCGCGCACGTGTGAAGCGCACCCGGCGCTGTGCATGGGTGGGGGGAATCGGAAACTGGACCGCGGAGGGCGGAGGGCGGTCTGAACCCGGGGTGCGGGCCCGCGCTGCGACAAAGCCCCAGCCGCGGTAGATACTATGTCCTTCTTCTTTTCCTCTTAGATCAGGGGTGGGCAAACTTTTTGATTCGTGGGCCACAAAAGGTTCTAAAATTTAACAGAAGGGCCAGACCAGGAGCAGGTGAATTTAGTGTTTTGGTAAAAACACACAAAAATAACATGGGATATGTAGAAAACATTTGCTTTATTTCAATAAAAAATTAACAAAACCATTACAACAAAATGTCCATCTTTCAAGTTCCACGGTATTTAGCTATTTATTGAAATGACTCTTAAAACACAGGAAATTTTATTAACAAAATACAGATTTTTTATTACTAACAGTTACTATTTTAAAGCACTGAAAGTTCTGTTCTCCTTCAGGTTCTTTCATTCTTTCGTTGGCTGCTTGTTAGCATAGTTAGCATGTTTTGTGGCAAAGTGACGGCTGATATTATATTCTTTAAAAAACGCTACAGTCTCTTGGCATATCAGGCATACAGCAGCTGATAAGTATTCGGTGAAAAAATATTTACTTGTCCACTCCTTATTATACACTTGACATTCTCTGTCCACTTTTCTTTTCTTAGCTCCGCTCATCTTTACAGGAGGCTGAGGGGTCAAAGAGTAAAGCACAAACGTGGAGCAAAACGCCGCACCTCAACAAAGGTCAATGTGTGTAGTGCGTCAGCTATTGGAAAATACCAGAATTGCACAGAAATTGAAACATTAAAACATTAACAAGGTTTATTAATATAATTTCTTCAAGTTCGGCGGGCCGGATTAAGAAGTTTAACGGGCCGCATATGGCCCCCGGGCCGTAGTTTGCCCATGCCTGTCTTAGATGAAGGTGCTTGCTCCTGCGACGTATGTGCGGAGTAAGTGTGATCCGGCAACATGCTTGTCGTTTATCCAAACGCGTACTATCTCGTTGTGTGAAAACCAACGGGTTTTTACCCGTTAATTACCGAAATCTTACACACTGTCCCTTTAAAATAGAAAGTTACATGCACAGCCAGGGAGTCAAACATGGAAAGAGATGAAGAGGAAACTGCAGCGAGATGTGATCCTTGTGTGTGTGTCACTTTATGGGTTCAGATTTGCAGAGATAACTCCCAGAAACCAGACATGGGGACTTGAGGCTTAGTGACTTGGACTCGAGTCGACTCGAGTCGCTGTTTTTATGACTTGTGACTTGACTCGACAAAAAATGAAATACTTGAGACTTGACTCGGACTTGGAAGTCTAGGACTCGGGACTTGACTTGACTTGAGACACGATGACTTGAATGACTTGCGTGGTCACATAATGTTTTCGTGCTCATTCACCGGCACTGCCATGTTCTGGGACGCAACGCGTGCACCACGTGCACCACCACCGGCACGAGGCCGCGCGTACACCGGGGCTGCGAGCACGAAAACGATCCACGGCGCCCGGACCGCGTACTCTCAGCCCCAGCCACAAACCAGCCGCACGAAATCAGCAAATAGTGGCCCGTGGTGGTTTAGTCCAGGTCTAGACCTGGTCCAGTCCTGGTTTCGTCCCCTCAGATGTGAGAGTTGCGCTGTGTTTGCGCTTGTGGTGGAGGGCTGTGGCGTTAATGTTCTGTCTCTTGGTGTTGCTCAGATCAGTTGTTGGCTTGGTTTTGTGGAATGCAGGAGATCACTTGACCGAGGGTCTACGTTCAAATAATAGTAATAAACAAAACTCTCATCACTTTTTACTCTTACTCAGTCAGTCTCTTACAAAAGTGTAGTCTAAATACACGAGCTCTCGAGGAGCGCGCCTGACCCATTACGCACGCGAGTGAAGAAGAAGAAGAAGTGAACTTTATTGATCTCACACTGGAGAAATTCTTCTCTGCATTTTTAACCCATCCTATATATATATATATATATATATATATACATATATATCAGGAGCAGTGGGCAGCACATTACTGCGCCCGGGGACCATCTCCATGATCTTCTTGCTTCGGCTTGGTCAGGACCTAAGCTGGAGGTACCTATGGTGCATGTTTTGGGTTGGTGGAGGAAACCGGAGTGCCCGGAGGAAACCCACCCAGACACGGGGAGAACATGCAAACTCCACACAGAAAGGCTCGGGCGACCCGGGGATCGAACCCAGACCATGCATGCAAACTCCACACAGAACACACACGGAAAGGCCTGGGTGACCCGGGGATCGAACCCGGAACCTTCTTGCTGTGAAGCAAGAGCGCTAACCACTCTGCTTGTGTGTGTGTGTGTGTGTGTGTGTGTGTGTGTGTGTGTGTGTGAGAGAGAGAGAGAGAGAGAGAGAGAGTTAGGGAGTGTAACAAAGTTTAATACAAGTTTGTTTTAGCTGTTACTGGTTTCAACTCGATGCTGAAACAATGTTGAAAACATGTGAAACAGTTTGGTTTTCGATGTACAGATGTACAGAATAAATAACCAATAATTACATTATCACTGTTTTGTTTGAGTCTATGATGTATTTTACCGAACATGAGTATTTACAATACAAATATTTGATAACAGGTTGGGCACATTAGCCAGTGATGATTACTTACACTTTCTTATATATTGCCTTTCAGTTTATTAAGATCAGATTCTGCAGCTAAAATTACAACAATACACCAAAGGTGACTTGACTTGGACTTGACTTGACCTATTACAGGACTTGACTTGACTTGACTTGACATAGCCTGTGACTTGACTTGACTTGACTTGCCCAAGAAAAAAATACTTGGGACTTACTTGGGACTTGAAGGTGAAGACTTGAGACTTACTTGAGACTTGCACATGTGTGACTTGGTCCCATGTCTGCCAGAAACCATGTGAATATACAAAAAAATCTTGACTTTAACATAGTGTAACAGGCATTCTGACTGAGCGGAGTTGTCTCTCTACAGATCTGACCTGTAACGTGGTCTGGTTTGGTCTCCATAAAGATAAAAAGGTTTAATGCCATACTGTGAAACATTTCAGACAAATTAATAACATCTCCATGGAGGAAAGCATTTGACGGGCCCTCCACCAGAAAAGTTACACAATGCACCTTTAAGAAACATTGTGATACAACCAAGAATAACCAAGGATTGAGCAAATAAAAAATTACATTCTTATCAGTTATACTCTATAAAAGCAAAATTGTCTATAATTCATATGTGTTGTTCCTGCGTTTGTAATTTAAGATTTGAGCCATACATTCAGTCTAATTTAACAGTTTTTTAGGATTATGTGTTAAACCTGTGTAATATAATGAATTGTCTCTCATAACTCTCTGTATGACAAATGCTTAACCTCAAACAAGCCACATAATTCAACAAAGCACCAATACACTTCAAATACTGTCTTAGAGAAACAAAACCAATGTCTGTGCAAAATGCTTTAACCTTTAAAGATCCCATGACATGGTACTTCTTGATGCTTTTATATGGCTCCTTAATGGTTCCCTAATACTGTAAATGAATCCTTCTTCAAAATCAACACTCAGTGCATGAGAAACAGAGATAAGATGAGAAAGAGTCATAAATATCTCTCTCAAACTCTTTATTCTGGGAGTTGTTGCTTGAATGCAAATGAGGAGAAAAAAGATGGCCAATAGTAGAGGGTGGGGGCGTGGCCAAACTCTCCGCTCAGAGCTCAGAGCCCACAGGTGATCCATTTCCGTGTTTTTGCACGGGGGGAGAGATTTGAAGCGTTCCATTGAAAAATAAACACATATACATAACTGATATAAGGTTTGAAAGTGTCACGTACTTGTTGGTTATCAGTATTCAGGCAGATATCTGAATACACAGGAACTCAGTGTTGATCCTGTTCCTGTACTGCACTAAACTGGCTGCAATGTTTGTGTACAAGTCTCTGACCCAGCACCAAAGTACATCTCTGACATGATAGTGCCATATGAACCATCTCAGGGACCTCAGAGACCAGCCTCCTGCTTTAGTCCTGATGTACTCCTAGTTCAGTTTTGTTGGTCTCGTTTTCACCCTAATCCATCCATCCAGCTATCATACATGAACACAGACAGTGGCTCCCTCTTTTCTGCATCACTCGAGGAAAAACAAAAACTAAAACAACACTACCCACTCCAGTCCATCTGTAGTTATTGGGGAAAAACAGATGTCACTTAAATTGTGCATTGTGTAACTTTTTGATTGGGGGTCCATCACCTACTTGTTTCTATGGAGATGTCATTTCTCTGCCTGGAATGTTCCACAGTATGACATTAAACAGCTCTACCTTACATTTATTCAATTACAGATGGTTTTATAGCTCAAAAATACCTAAAATACACTCCACAGATCTGATCTGTAACGTGATCTGGTTTGGTCTCCATAAATGTAGAAAGGTTTAATGCCATACTGTGAAACATTTCAGACAAATTAATAACATCTCTATGAAGAAAAGCTTTTGACAGACCCACCACCAGAAAACAATACACAATGTACCTTTAAAGAGGGGGTATTTTACTTTTCTGGGGTATTAACTGCTAACACATAATATATTTAGATCAACATGTTCCCTTTTATTGTTTTGAATATGCTGTATTCACCGAAAACATCTCTTCTCCCTTTGACACAATTTGTCCCTCATCTATAACTCTATTCTCAAAACAAACAAAGAAAACAATAGGTTTAGCCAGGTAAGGTGCAGAGGTGTGAAAACAGCCATTATGGTCCTGAATGACTATGCTAACAAGACCCCACACAGAAACTGAAAACAGATGTAATAGATTCATAGTAATTTCATTGTAGTTAGCTCCTCCCTGCAGCTAGTTCTAAGCAGTGTCCACCAGCACTCTAGCCAGAACTGAAGAAGCAGCTTGGATGAGCTGTGAAACGTATTCGACCAAATAAACTTTGTCCAGTTGACAAATTGAATTTCTCCTTTTGCCGTGGATTCTACCTGGACGACTAAGGGATTCTTCACAAATCTTCTCCCTTTGCTTCCATTCCCCCTTCAGAGCCCTATTACAACACAATCAGCGTGCATCCCGCTAATGAAACTACTGCACTAATTTTGTATCAAGCTTTTGTATATTTATGGAGAATTGTCTTGTGAGAGCATGGGTGACGTAGGCTTGTGGGCTGAGCACTGGACAGAGTCACACTGCTAACTGTAAGGAGGGTCTGAATAGGGCCCGGAATATGCATGGATGACATCTAAAACCTATTTGGACATGTGTTTGGTAAGAGACTGACATTACTTTAGTCATTTTGCTTATGGACTTTTAATATAATGTGATAGTACACATAATAGTACATAAGAGTACACCTAATAGCCACCTTAATCACAGTAAATGGACAGAATGGTAAGAAAAAAATGTAAATAATTATTTTCAAATACAGGACATGTTATATTTTCAATAACATTTCTTTACAGGAAAATAAACCAGAACAAGCAGCAAATAGTCCAGACCAGTCCACTTTAGACTATAGAGATTGTGGGAAAGGTTTTTATAGTTATTTTAACAAAATGAATTCTTAAAACGCACTACAGTTACATAAGATTGTTATGGGTTCCTACATTCTGTTACGTTTTGAGGATTTTTTTTTTACATTCAAAAGATAGAATATTTTTGTTTCAAATTGCATGACAGGCTTGAAAAGTCAAGTGTCCCCGTTACCATGGAGCTCCTTCTGACTTTAGCAATAGTTTAAATAGGCCTAGACCAAACAGTTAAACGGGCACAGTAAAAGGCTTTTAGCACACACATTGATGGAGGGAAACTGTCTGGGAGAGTACAATGATTGCCTCTGGTCAAAGTCAGCGCTCTTCATCTGATTTCAGGTGAGAAAGAGGAGGCAGCGATGTCATCACGCTGTTCTGAGAATAGGCTTATTGCTTAGAACAGAGGTCTTCAACAGGGGGAGCTACTGCAGGGGGGTCGCGAAATGTTTTGATTTCACTTTAAAATAATATAATTTTGTATTTTAATATTTTTGAAAACAATATATTTTTTCATTTTTCCCCAATCAATTTCTCCCTTGTCCCTCCACCCTCTTTGATGTCTTAAAATGCACATTAATGCGTACATGGCGAATGGAGAAATAAATAGGCCTGTGTTATATGCAAGTTGTGTTTAAAAATTGCAGTAGCACATCCACCCCGTAGGGCCTATCTGGCCCATCTTTAAAATAAAAAAACATGAAAATACAGTATTAACCTGTGTATTATTTCCTTGTATTGGATGTACCATAACAGAGTAGCAATGTTTATACATGACACTAAGCTCAATTTAATATAAAACACAATTCTATGTCATATATATAGTAGGGGGTCCCTGGCCCAGTTCACCATCTGTTTGGGGGTCCCTGGCCTGAAAAACGTTGAAGACCCCTGGCTTAGAATGATTAATGCATTATAGTCTTAAAGTGCTGTTTCGGATGCTCAAAGTTGCATGCATTTTTTTTTTGACTTTTTTAGACTAAACTTTATTGATCTACAAGGGAAATTATTTGGACACAGTAGCTCACTCATCGCAATATAATATAATAACAAGTAGCAAAAAAATAGCAAGAGATTGGTTTCAAATAAGGCAGAATTATATAAAAACAGTGCAAAGATGAAATAATGATTGACAGGATATAGGGTTATATAAGGGTGAGTTGTTGTACTGTTGTAGGGATTATTATCTGTTACATAAGGGTGAGTTGTTGTACCAGCAGTTACAGAAGTTACAGAAGTTACAGAGCGAGAGGGGCCAGCCAGAAGCACACCCATGTTCACTTCCTGTTTGAAACATACCACCTAGCAGGTCAGCATAGTCCATTTAAATACACATCCTTTTCTTTTTTTGCCATTTCAACTGTTTGTGAAATATTATCAACCTCTCTATTTCTTTATCAGTTTCTTGTTGCTGACTTAACTGATCTCACCTTGTGTTATGTTTGTTGTTGACAATACAGTTCCCTTCTCGGGGCAAACTTTAAGGATTTACCGTGGTAAAGCGTGTAGCAGCAGGCAAGCCTTCATGTACGTACAGTGAAGGGAGTAAAAATGTGTGGAATGTGATGTATGTTTAAGCCTGTCCATAATGTAAAGGGCCCGTATTAGGCAGTTTTCTGATGTTATAATCATAGACTGTATGAAGAAGTGGATAAAGCGAGTGTGACGTCACCCATAGCGTTCAGAGCCACTCAAATGAAACTCGCGATGCTAACGGTTATAGCAGCGAATTTGGAGCCAGGCTTTACGTTATGAATGGAATTGTTTTTGACTCACAAAATAGCGAAAAATAAAAAATAAATAAATAAAAACGCCAGGATCAAGTAGAACAGGTTTAATTACAACATTTAAAGACCAAAATGACGAGGCTCACAGCAGCAGTTACAGGCAGTAGGGGTGACTATATAAGCAGGGGTGACTATATACACTGCCTGACAAAAGTATTAGGACGATTGTGTATTTCTGAACTCTGGACGAAACTTCTGGTTCCAAAAAGTTAATGACCCAAAGCACTCGTCCAAACTGTGTAAGGGTCATTTGGAGACGTGTGAACAGCGTCATCGACTGCAGGTTATGACATGGCCGCCCCAGTCTCCTGACCTGTCGCCCATCGAAAAAGTGTGGGATTATTTGGATATTAAAGTGCGCTCCAGGAATCCGACTAACGTTAAACACCTGAAGAAATGTCTTCAGGATGAGTGGAAAACTATAGAGGATGGATATCTTGAAAAAGTGTTGGACAGAATGCCTCAAATTTGTAAAGCTGTGATTAAGGCCAAAGGTGGTTATTTTGATGAAAAAGCTATTTAACTTGATATTGTGACATTTTTTGGAATAATATGTCTTTACACATGATGAAATTTGCTTTAAAGGAAAATTAACGTTTTTTTTTACCATCTGAGCCTTCTTTCGGCAATAAAACAAGTAGTTTTACTCACCCATAGCAGTTTGCTGTCAATTGGAGCAGTACAGTGAACCCTCGTTTATCGCGGGGGTTAGGTTCCAGAAATAGCCCGCAATAAGTGAAATCCGCGAAGTAGGACAATTTTATATTTTACAATTATTCTACATGTTTTAAGGCTGAAAACGCTTCACCAGACACATTATACACCTTTCTGAGACTGGTATTAACATTTTTCTCTTGTTTAAACACTCAAACTTTTGTAGATTTTCATTAAAATATATTAATAGTGGGGGGGGGGGCACATGACACGCGGACACGTGCGCGCGGACACGTGCGCGCGGACACGTGTGTTTGTTTTGGTACCACATATCCATGCCATGTGCGAAAGTCGAGTGGAAAGCGACCTGGATATCATTTTGGGCAAGACTCAAGCCAATGCTAACAGTGCCAAACCGCTAACAGACGCCTCTGAGCACCAGTCCTCGCCACAAGACCAGGTAACACTAACCTGCGCTCACAAGAGTTGGTTGCATTTCACCCCGGCTCCAAAATCAGACCGCTATCAATGCGTCGCCAATACTCCACAGCTCTCTAGGGTTCGTCCTCTCGTCCTCTCACGGGGAAGAGCCACTGTCTCCTCTGTGCGCGCGAGTGTCCTCCCCCCGCTGCGGGCTCCCTCCCCGCTGCGGCTCCCCGGACGCCGCGGCGTCCGGGGGGATTGATTCTTGGCTCCATGTTGATTCTTGGCTCACACCGGCTCGCACTCTCTTCCATGGCTCGTGCAAGTAAACAAAGGCCACACCTCCTGTCACCCAGGCGCTCTCGTGAAGGACATCTGAGACTCTGTCCCTACCATCCCTGGTCTAGACCTGGTTTAGTCCTGGTTTAGACCTGGTTTAGTCCTGGTTTAGACCTGCTTTAGACCTGGTTTAGTCCTGGTCTAGTCTCTTAGCTAATCAGGGCGCAGGACAGAATGTTACACTGTAAAAAAAAGTTACACTATAAAAAAAAAAAAAAAAAAAAAAAATTGGAAAAAAAAATCCGCGAAACAGCGAGGCCGCGAAGAGTGAACCGCGATACAGCGAGGGTTCACTGTATCGCAGAACTTATGTTGAGCCGTTCTGTTCTACTAATGATCCCGTATCCGTTAGCGTGAGTGCTCGGGGCATTACTTTGCGGTGTCCAAATAACACAAACTTTAGCACTTTTCAAATCACAGAAGATCGCTGTGTCAGGGTAGACTTTTAGTAGATTCCAAAACAGCCTGAAACCCGATATCGCAACAGAAAAGTAAAGTTCAGAGCGGTGTTAGCTTCTTTAAGACTAGCGGTGTTTACAAAACAGCTGAGTTCACGCATGCGCACTGTCCTCTCTGATGACGTCATCAAATGAAACTATAGCTGGATATCGGGTTTCAGGCCGTTTTGGAATCCACTAAAAGTCTACCCTGACACAGCGATCTTCTGTGATTTGAAAAGTGCTAAAGCTTGTGTTATTTGGACACCGCAAAGTAATGCCCCGAGCACTCACGCTAA
This sequence comes from Paratrypauchen microcephalus, assembly GCA_036785185.1. Classification (NCBI taxonomy): domain Eukaryota; kingdom Metazoa; phylum Chordata; class Actinopteri; order Gobiiformes; family Gobiidae; genus Paratrypauchen; species Paratrypauchen microcephalus. The sequence continues at coordinate 151,698 of JAVJIX010000142.1, forward strand.
CGGATACGGGATCATTAGTAGAACAGAACGGCTCAACATAAGTTCTGCGATACTGCTCCAATTGACACCAAACTGCTATGGGTGAGTAAAACTACTTGTTTTATTGCCGAAAGAAGGCTCAGATTGTAAAAAAAAATGTTAATTTTCCTTTATTATATCAATAAATTGATTTGTTGTCATTACCAATACGTCTTGTTATCATTATGAAAGATCCTATCGTCCTAAAACTTTCATCAGGCAGTGTATATATTTAAAAACATGTGCTCCTCACCTTCCACGGTCACAGTGTCTCTCTCACTCATCCAGCTCGGGTCCTCTACCAGAGGTAACAGCATTATAAAATAGCTTAAAGTTCACAAGAGTCAATTTTGCATGACCTTTTAAGATTGCATTTTTTCTCCATGTGTTTGCGTGGTTTTTCATCTAACAACAGAAAAAACATTTGATTCCCTCTGCTGTCTGGTTTTCCTTGAGGTCTTTAGGAATCATCTTCTATAATTCAAAATCCCACACAAACGTATTTTAATCAATATTGTATTTCAGTTTCTTTACTAAAACTTTATCAACAATGTGTCCATGAAAAAACTTTGACACATTGACAATATGTTGCAAGGCAAACAAACGAACAATAAAACAGTTAGTCAGTTAGTCATTTATCATTGAAGAGAAAACAGTGACATCCAGTGATTTTCATTGGAAGGTTAGGCTATATGAGTCATTTGAAAACACAAAAGAGGATGTTGTTTACAGTCTAGATTGTGACTTTTGAGCAGGAGTTCAAAAGAAAGTTAAAATGTAAATTTCAAAGCCCTGAAGAAGTTCTAAGCAAAACTATTAGCACTATCGCGGCGACTATCCCAGTAATATGGACCTGTTGACCTCCTGTTATTACTACTGCCACTACAGTATTTTTTACCACATACAAATGCTACAACTGCAACTACTACCAGTACTTCTTGTACTACTGCCACTGCTACCACGAACTCTACAACAACTACTACTTTTACAATTACTAATGCTAATATTTCTACTACTGCTGCTGCTGTTAATACTACTACTACTACTACTACTGCTGCTGCTGCTGCTACTACTACTACTGCTGCTGCTGCTACTACTACTACTACTACTGCTACTACTAATACTACTACTACTACTACTACTACTACTACTACTACTACTACTACTACTACTACTACTACTACTATTACAATTACTAATGCTAATATTTCTATTACTGCTGCTGATGTGAATACTACTACTACTACTACTACTACTACTGCTACTGCTACTGCTACTGCTACTACTACTACTACTACTATTACAATTACTAACCCTCCTGTCGTGTTCGGGTCAAATCTGACCGTTTTACAACTTATAATATTCATAAATATTATGTTTTTCATCTGATTACCTCAAGACCTTATGATATCCTCCACACTGTCTACTTGAACATATAAAAGTGATGATCACTTATTTCGTTAAATTTTGAGTGTTTTAATCAACCTTGTTACACCTGTGGTGTTCCCGGTCAAAAGTGACCGCCATAGGAAATGAATGGGTATCCAGAGTAAATTCATTCAGCATACAGAAAACATCCCCATACACACTGCCCCAGCTCACTCACTCACTCTCTCTCTCTCTCACACACACACACAAACACACACACACACACACACACACACACACATACAAACCAGGGCATGCGTGTTGTGCTGGACATGACAACCGGTCTCCAAGGACATAATATCACATGTGACAACTTCCTCACATCACATGCTCTTGGTCAGGAGCTACTGAAAAGAAAGCTCACCATGGTAGGGACAGTGAAGAAGAACAAGCCCGAACTTCCCCCTGCGCTGGTATCGACCAGAGGAAGACAGGCACTCTCATCACAGTTTGCATTCACTGACACTCACACTCTTGTGTCATACGTTCCAAAGAAGAACAGAAATGTCATCCTGATGAGCACAGTACACAAAGACGCCGCTGTCAGCACCACAGAGGACAGGAAGCCCCTGATTATCCAGGACTACAACAAGAACAAGGGAGGCATTGACTACCTTGATAAGGTAATGTAAAGTCTCATCATGCATTTTATTTTATTTTTATCTAGGTGAATCAGCATTTTGTGTATGACAGATTGAATATTGTTCCTAATCTCTTATTATTTATTGTTCCGTTATTGCAGCTTACTGGTACATACACCTGTAAGCGGATGACGGCTCGCTGGCCTGTGGCACTGTTCCACAACATCCTGGATGTGTCAGCTTTCAACACGTATGTGGTGTGGACAGCAATCGACCCAACCTGGAATCAGGGGAAAAGTTTCAAGAGGAGACTTTTCCTCGCTTTGGTGACTCCTCTTATACAGCGACGCCAGCACATTCCCCGCACACCAGCCTCCACCAGTCTGGTTAGGAGCATGCAAGCTCCAGCCCCGGCCGCTGCCCTGGCTGCTCTCCCCCAACAAGGACATGGGCAGAAAAGGAAGCTCTATGCCCCTAGAGACATCAAAACGAGCCTGACATGCTGCTAATGTCATGCTTATGTTTGCAAGGCTCACTCTGACCTGAGTGTCACATGCCACTCATGTGCATGAATACACACACACACACACACACACACACACACACACACACACACACACACACACACACACACACACACACACACACACACACACACCCTGTTGAGTTTGGTGTTTGGTTTTCCATTTATTTTTTGTATTATATGTTCATTTTGTAGTTCATTTTCAGTGCCCAATTGTATTTTCACTGATGTTATTTAATGTTTACTTCTATAAATTGTTGTTAGACACTACTTTGAAACATTGTTCTCAACTAAAGAATGCTTAATAAAAAAATTGGTGTGGAAAAAAAAATGTTTGTGCTAATTTAAGAGCAGTTAAAACAGACCGGTCAATTTTGACCGGGAACACTAAAGTAGGGGGCTGGAGGCGAACACGACCGGAGGGCTAATGCTAATATTTCTACTACTGCTGCTGCTGTTAATACTACTACTACTACTACTACTACTACTGCTGCTGCTACTACAACTACTACTACTACTAATACTACTACTACTACTAGTACTACTACTACTACTGTATATACCACAATGCTAAATCCAAACCTTGGACTGTTATTACTGCAATTAATTATGTTTGCTGCAAATTTTACTAATACTTGTGAAGTTCCTGCAGTGTTACTGTAGAAGTACTAGTAGTAGTTAGAGTAAAGGTTTCACACTGCTTTTCTCCATGGAGATGTTATTGCTCTGCCAGGAATGTCCCACAGTACAGCATTAAATTAATAAGCAGAAAGACAAGCAGGTGATGCCTTCAGGTCAAGTTACAGGTCAGATCTGTGGAGAGATGACACAAGAGCTCATTATAGAAGCATAAATATCGCCATGGAGACAAGCAGGTGACGGACCTCCAACCAGCATGTTACATTATGCATCTGATTTTAATTTATTTTTGTTGAGAAAAATGCTCTTTACATAGTCCTTTCAATAGTAAAGGCTGCAAAATAAGAAAATAATGAGACTGTAAAACTGAAAAAATTATACTAATCTATATTACATAACATTTTTGTATTTATCCGGGACAGTCCCAGTTATGAGACCTGTGTCCCCTGTCCCAGCAGATGTATCCAAATACTGTAAAACACTTCAGTTTGTGGTGTTGATTTAATATTTATTATGCCTCAGTATGACTTTAAACAGCTCTGCCTTATATTTATTCAAATACAGGTGATTTGGCTCAAAATACAGACAAAAGCATTCTGACTGTGAGCGGGGCTGCCTCTCCACAGATCTGACTTGTAACTTGGTCTAGCTTGGTCTCTATGAACATAGGAAGGTTTAGTAACATACTGTGAAACATTCCAAATAAAGCAATGACATCTCCATGAAGAAAAGAATTTTACAGTCCCTCCATCAGGAAAATTACACAATGCACCTTTAAATACTTTTAATTAATCTCAGCACGACTCAGCAAAAACCCCATAGATACACAATTGGACAGGAAGTAGAGACGCTGGTGTGGTTGCCGGGCGACATCGCACACAGAGCCTTTGGTTAGTAACTTTCACCTCTGCTTTGGTTAAACACTCACCTGTGAATCCCTCTCCTCAGACAGGTGTGGAGGGTCCAGGTAGAGTCCAGTTTAGCGTTTGTTGACGTGGTCTGGCTCTCTGTCTCTGTGACATGGTTTCTCAGCACTGTGGTCCCATTCACTGATCCTGGGCTCTTACTGTAATGTGGAGCAGTGTGTCTCTGGGCATGAGGGGCTATTTCTGACTCTGGTGTCAAAATACACACTAATACAACTCTCACAACAGACTGCACGGGGAGGTCCAGCTTAGATAAGAGTGGGGCAAGTGTCTGCAATTTTATTTACAAAATTTACAAATTACAAATATTACACATTTTGGCAATTACACTAAAATTAATATACGTTTTTAGACATAGTAAACAAACTGGTCTTTCCTCATCTCCTCCCACCGTAGTCACAGTGAAGCCGAACGCTAAATAGGCTTTGTCGTATTTCCTCAACTTTGCTTTTGGATGACTTTCTTTTGCATTATCTCCGTCTCTCTCCGCATTTCTCTTCGTTCCTGTTAGAAATCTGTCCATTTTTCTTGATGGGTTGTTTTCTACATTTCATTTGCTCAAAGCTAAAGACCCACAGCCGTCCTCCTGTGGACCCACCACCCGCGGGAGGATTCATTCATGGGGGCTGGTGCAGTGTGTTCTGGGCAGCAGAACACTGCTTGGACTGCTGCCCCTGCGACCCAGAAAATGGAAAAGTGGAAGGAGATGAATGAATGAATGAATGAATATTTTATATAACTCGCTTTTTCACATTTTTGGGAACTTGATTACATTATAGAAACAAAAAACAAGTGCCACAGGATGGCATTAAACTTATCTATCTCCATGGAGACAAGTGACACTAACAGACAAAAGGTAATGGAGAAGTGAGCCTGCTTACAGTAAGAATGAATGCATGTTTTTCAAGATATTTTGAGCAATAAAACACCTGTATTTAAGCGAGATTCAGGTGAAGTAATAACAGGAAGACAAGCAGCTGGCCAAGCAATGTACCTTTACTTAAAGGGCCTATATTACATATTACAATATTTTTTGATCTGTTATAATGTTGTTTCCTTATCAGAAACATACTTAGGGATGTGTTTTGTTTCATTCAAACATGTTTAACACACAAACCCCATATTTAGGCTGAGTTCTTCTCTAACAGGAAACAAACTCTGTTCCACCTTGTGAGGTCTTGTGTTTTTAACCTCCATATACCTTCACTAGAATGGATCATTTCAGCCCTGGAATTGCCGAGCTCTGCTGAACAAAAGTTAAAAGGTAGGTGAAAACTACTGTTTGATGACATCACATGGTGAAACAGAGCATTTTGAGATTTGGAGATGTAGACAGTTTACTCAAACATGTGTGAATGAAACAAAACATAACTCCAGGTACAGTATGTTTGATGAGTTAATAACATTCTAACATGGCCTGAAGTTCAGTTTTGTGTAATACTATTATATTTGACTTAACTGGAGACAAGCCATGCTCATGTCAAAAGAATCATTAAAAATAACCTGACTCATGGAATAATGTCTGATCCTCAACAGTCAGCACTTTCTCTCTGCCTCGCTCTGCTCTGAGTATTACTACTGCTACTACATATTGCTACCACTTCTACTTCTACTACTACTGCCACTACTACTACTACTACTACTACTACAACTACTACTACTACTACTACTACTACAACTACTACTACTACTACTACTACTACAACTACTACTACTACTACTACTACTACTACTACTACTACAACAACTACTACTACTACTACTACTACTACTACTACTACTACCACTATACTTAAGCATTCTGATAATCAGTATATTGATTATCTGATCTTCTTCTCAGCAATTTCTTTATGCCACTCTACTAGTACTATTACTACTACTACTACTGCTACTACTATTACTACTATGATGACTACTACTACTACTACTACCACTCCTGCAGCCACTGCTTCTACAGTACTAATATTACTGTTAATACTACTACTACTACTACTTTTACTACTAATACCAATACTAATACTAATACTACTAATGTAGCACAACATTATGCACTGATAAACAGGATACTGAATCCTTCTGTTTCACTACTCCCACTCTTACTGTTACTACTGTTACTGTTACTATCACTTCTGCTACTAATACTATTACTATAAGCACTTTGGTTATTGCTACTACTATGCACACTGACAAACAGGATGTTATCTGAATCCTGTCCTGACAGCAGTTTTCATTCCTTCCTCTTCTGGTGAATTTCTATCTCTTTCTCTCTTTAACTTTTGATGACTTATAACTCAAGATTCAAAGATTCAAAGATTCAAAGCTTTTATTGTCATATGCACAGTAAAGAAACACGTTTCCCTGTACAATGTACAATGTACAACTCCAGTGACACACGGAGGTCACGCTTTTTCTCAGAATCCAATTGCAGTCAGGTCTAATCCTAAATTTTATCAGTGGAAACTATGTACAAATACAACATATATTTGTACAGTACCATTACATTACTATTGGAAGCTCTGAGTCACAGTATTCAGCTATGATCTTGTGCATGTAACTCAACACTGGAACTAGATAAACATAACCCATAATAAATGAACAGCTATTTTAACCTCATGGAAATCCCTGAGCAGGTTATAATGCAGTTATTGTCCAATGGCAGCTGTGGTGACTATTAATATGCTGCCAGTAATGTATTTCAATGTACACTGGTCTGTCCAAGTCCAAGTCTGTCCAAGTTTAAGGTCAACAACAACCACAATGAGAGTCTTCTAGGGTCCACTACCTCTGCTTGCCTCCATTAAAATTGCATAGTTTTGCTTTGGAATGTTCCAGAGTATGGCATTAAACATCCATCTTGGATTTATCCAATTACAGTTGATTTTATTTCCCCAAAATATTTTTTTTAAAAATCAAAAAACCTCCACCAGCAAGTTACACAATGCACCTTTAAGGATGAACTATGTAACTTTTTTCTTGTGGGGAGTGTGCCACCTGCTTGGAGCTGAACAGTACGTTATAGCCCAACAAGTTTCATTTGGTCATCCGATAATTTATTTGATTAGATTCTTTCATCTTTATACTACAGTAAATACGAAAATATGGCCATAGGACTATAATCCAGGACGAGGGGGCTTATTTACTCTCACACACCTGGGATACAACTGCAGTCCTGAAATAGGACTGCAGTTGTCCCACCGCCACTAGTAGGAAGACAGTGCCAAAACCTGTATAAAACATGTCACAGCAACCTGATGTGACCACTCTGAGGAAGTCAAAACTGTCAGGTAAAGCTTAAAGATCCCATGACATGGTACTTCTTGATGCTTTTATATGGCTCCTTAATGGTTCCCTAATATTGTAAATGAATCCTTCTTCAAAATCAACACTCAGTGCATGAGAAACAGAGATAAGATGAGAAAGAGTATTTTTTCTCTCTCTGAACAGGCCATAATGGGCGTTGTTGCTTGAATGGAAATGAGGAGAAAAGAGCTGGCCAATAGTAGAGGGTGGGGGCGTGGCCAAACTCTCTGTTCTCCGCGCTCAGCTCTCAGCTGATCCATTTCCGTGTTTTTGCACGGGGGGAGAGATTTTAAGCGTTCCATTGAAAAATAAACACATTTCCACAGAAAATAAAATTAAACCACTGCTGTTCAAAGGTCCAGAGGCTCAGATAAAGGACTTCCGAGCCTAGAAACACTCGGACGTGCCTCCAGGCAAATAAAAAAATGCATTTCGCATTGCCTAGCGCATTCACAGTCCAAACTCTCTGGGCGTGATTTACAGAGACGCTGAGTTCAGACAGACGGGGGTGGAACTGCATTTGCATTTCTTTTTTCGATCTGACGTCAATAAGGTGCCTTGTTCAAAATCACCCGTTTGAGCTCCGATTTTTTGTAACGCAGAAAAGGATCGCAAATGCTCAGTTTAGACATTTCGCAACTTTTAACCATGGGGGGGGGGGAAGCCTAAACAGGGTAGGGGAGCTCACATTAACGTTCAAAAACCTCAGAAAGTGAAAATTTCATGCCATGGGACCTTTAAAATAATACATGTTATGGCATTTAACTTATGTATTTTGCATCTTGTCATTTGTCAAGTGTTTTGATCAATAAACACACTTAAAAGTGCACTATGTAACTTTTTTGTTGGAGGGTGTGTCACCTGCTTGTCTTCATCAAGATGAAATTAAACTTATCTCCATGAATGATGATGGAGATGGAGATGATGCCACTAGGTCAGATCTATCAATTGCCTACACCACTTTCAACAAGAAAAATGCATAAATGTCAACCTAAATCTGCACATAACTTATTTAAAGTGTTCGCCACCTGCTTGTCTCCATGGAGATGTTATTGCTCAGCCGGGAATGTTCCATGGTATGACATTAAACATTTTCATCTAGCGTCTGTGAATTAGGAAGACGCTCCACAGATCTGAACTGTAATGTTGCGTATCTGCTTGTCTTTCTTGTCATAGATAGGTTTAAGCTATACTGTGGAACATTCTAGACACACTAATATTCCCATGGAGACAAGTACGTGGCAAACCCTCCACTAGAAATGTTCCACAGTGCACCTTTAACCTCATGCTGAAGTGAGGATAAAACCAGAAATGGATATTACACAATACATTAAACTTGAAATGTTTAATGTTTAAACCATGGCATGACATTTTCACTTTCTGAGGTTTTTGAACGTTAATGTGAGCTCCCCTACCCTGTTTTTTTAACCCTGGTTAAAAGTTGTGAAATGTCTAAACTGAGCATTTGCGATCCTTTTCTGCGTTACAAAAAATTGGAGCTCAAACGGGTGATTTTGAACAAGGAAACTTATTGACGTCAGATCGAAAAAAGAAATGCAAATGCAGTTCCACACCCGTCTGTCTGTACTCAGCGTCTCTGTAAATCACGCCCAGAGAGTTTGGACTGCGAATGCGCTAGGCAATGCGAAATGCGTTTTTTTATTTGCCTGGAGGCACGTCCGAGTGTTTCTAGGCTCGGAAGTCCTTTATCTGAGCCTCTGGACCTTTGAACAGCAGTGGTTTAATTTTATTTTCTGTGGAAATGTGTTTATTTTTCAATGGAAGGCTTCAAATCTCTCCCCCCGTGCAAAAACACGGAAGTGGGTCACATAGCGGAGCGGAGAGTTTGGCCACGCCCCCACCCCCTACTATAGGCCACCTCTGTCCCCCTCATTTGCATTCAAGCAACAACGCCCATAATGGAGTGTTCCAGAGTGATATTTATGACTCTTTCTCATCTTATCTCTGTTTCTCATGCACTGAGTGTTGATTTTGAAGAAGGATTCATTTACAGTATTAGGGAACCATTAAGGAGCCATATAAAAGCATCAAGAAGTACCATGTCATGGGACCTTTAAAACCTTCAAATTAATTTCTATTGCACAATATTGATATTTGTATCATAACCACTTTGGGCTTTGATGTGTTGAAATGTTTTGGTCCATCTGGTTGGTTTATCAGTGAGAAAATCTCTCAGAGTAACTGGCTGCCCTTACAGAGACACACCTAAGTGAAGTTCAGGCCTACGCTCACTTGACAGAGGATGTTGCAACACTGTGAGGTACAGTGTTGCAACATCCTCTGTCAAGTTCTGACAAGAAACACGCCAAATTATTGATTAGAACATTTTGAACAGTAAAAAATATTAAGCAATGATTTCATGGGTGGATTTGAAGCAGGAGTACAAGTTGTGATTCTGTGGGCTGAATATCTTAAAATATATGCACAAAAAACTGTGAAATAATAATATAACACTAATAATGCATTTAAATTAAGTTAGATGAGTTTATTTGTTTATTTGCCATTTACAGTAAAAAAAAGATTTATACTACACATCCTCTCATGCAATGCAATGCTTTCTACATCTACATACAGAAGTTCAATATATATAAAGAAGAAATATATGAACTAACATATGGAGTTAAGAAATTATGTATGTTAAAAAAATAAAATAACTTTTAACTCAAATATATATATATTTTTAAATTAAAATCAAAGTACGACAGCGTTTCAAACCCTTGACCTTCTCTCTTCCTGATGAAGTGTCCTGAAATGATTTTCACTGCATAGTCAGGATCAGGAAATGCCAAAAGGGTGGCTATTACTTTTGTTTGCTTCATTCCTTAAGTGTCCATTCATGAATGAGAATCCACAATGCAAATAATCATGGAAATAGAGAAGACATTTTACACAGCTTTCAGGATACATAGTCTTCATTGAGATGTTCTTGCTTTGTCTAGAACAGGGGTGTCAAACATGCGGCCTGGGGGCCAGATCCGGCCCTCCAAGACTTTTAATCTGGCCCTTGGCTGATTTTCTATTAAAGATCCCATGACATGGTACTTCTTGATGCTTTTATATGGCTCCTTAATGGTTCCCTAATACTGTAAATGAATCCTTCTTCAAAATCAACACTCAGTGCATGAGAAACAGAGATAAGATGAGAAAGAGTAATTTTTCTCTCTCTGAACAGGCCATTATGGGCGTTGTTGCTTGAATGCAAATGAGGAGAAAAGAGATGGCCTAGAGTAGAGGGTGGGGGCGTGGCCAAACTCTCCGCTCTCGCTCTCAGTTGTGCGCTCTGACCCACTTCCGTGTTTTTGCGTGGAGGGAGAGATGAGAAGCATTCCATTGAAAAATAAACACATTTACACAGAAAATAAAATTAAACTACTGCTGTTCAAAGGTCCAGAGGCTCAGATAAAGGACTTCCGAGCCTAGAAACACTCGGACGTGCCTCCAGGCAAATAAAAAAACGCATTTCGCATTGCGTAGCTCCTCCGCAGTCCAAACTCTCTGGGCGTGATTTACAGAGACGCTGAGTACAGACAGACGGGGGTGGAACTGCATTTGCATTTCTTTTTTCGATCTGACGTCAATAAGGTGCCTTGTTCAAAATCGCCCGTTTGAGCTCTGATTTTTTCTAACGCAGAAAAGGATCGCAAATGCTCAGTTTAGACATTTCGCAACTTTTAACCATGGGGGGGGGGGGGTAAACAGGGTAGGGGAGCTCACATTAACGTTCAAAAAGAAAGTGAAAATTTCATGCCATGGGACCTTTAAAATATTGGTAATTTTCTGCGCAGTTTAGCATAGCAGCGTCTCTGTGCGTGGCCCCTCCCACCAGAGCAGCACAAATGAAGACTACACTGCAAAAAAGCGTGGCCAAAATTTAAGATATAAACCCTTAAATCTATCAATAAATAACTTAAAAGTAGTGAAATTATCTGTCCATGCAGCAAGATAATTTTACTTGACAAGTTATCTTAAAATAAACTCCCTCTAGACAAGACTGAAGCAGCCTCTGGTCTAGTAAATAAATAAGTCTGCACACAAGATGTATAACCTGATGTAAGTTTTAAAATCTTGGCCAGATCAGAGAAATTTGTAGTGTAAACCATGACTAAATTCTGTGAAATGCAAACAAGTTACTGTTAAAACATTGTGTTGAAATTGCATTTTTCTTAAAGTTTCAGGTGGTTCATAATATTATAATATTTTGTAAAGGAAAGAGTTCATCAAATAAAAAAGACTTCTGTAATAGATTTGCATTTCTCTGCACAAATATTTGGACTTATTGCCATTTTTGGGGTATATTTGCCATGAGTTTTCTGATCCAGCCCCTTTGGAATCAAAGTAGGTTGGATACGGCCCCCGGACCAGAATGAGTTTGACACCCCTGGTCTAGAATGTTCCAAGGTAGAGATTAAGCCTATCAATCTCAAGGAAGACACATATAGGCAACATTACAATTTGAATAAACAAATAGCTTGAACGACTCCACGGTTGTTGTTTAAAGCACTTATCACTCATTCACTCCAGACTTGGTGATGGAAAGCAACTTAGCCATACCTGCCCTGGGCGAGACTGATAAAAGTGAGACTGCCAGTCTGTGCCATTGGCCCTATAACCCCAACCAGTCACCCACTGGCACACCACACTGGCAGATAATAGTTTCACAAATCAACTGGGGACTCAAATTACATCTGGGTTACCTATTGGTGGTTTTCAGATTTTTGATTATGTGATTATGTCATACTCTCAGATGAGAAGCAGGAGACCGTTTTTCCCATTGATTACATTGTACTTTGGTGACAAATATCTAAAAAGTGAAATTAATAATTTCTACTAGTGACTTGATCAAATCACTCACTATATTACAATAAAAACAGTAATTTAATAATAATTTAACAATGATTTTAGCTACCTCCCATCTGTATTATATTTGACCAGCCTATAGAAAGTTGTAACGTCATCTGAAACCAAAACGAACCTTTATAAAATGATTAAACCTAGAACATGTGAAGCGAAGGCTGTTTTAAAAGAACATTTGCGTGCTCAGTGTGCCTCTGCTGACCCTGACAAGGCTTCGATGTTCCACTGTACTCAAATGTATTTTGCATTTATTCAATTACAGGTGCTTTTCCTGCTAAAAACATCCATTATGCAAAGTGCACCTGTCATATAATGTGGTCCTTCTTATGGAAACCATGGCAACGTACTGGCAATGTACTGAATGTCAATACATGTTTTAACCTAGGCTATTTTCTGCTTTGAGTGACTTTAAAGCGTGTATGACAGATTTTGACAATTCTCAAATTTCGACTTAAGTTGATGGGATAGTACAGTACATGTTGTAAATACATACGCCAATGAAGAAATTTGTGAAGAAAACTTGAGTGGAAGTGGAGAGTTCTATTTTTTTTTTATATATTTCTATTTGTCAAATATTAATTTCTGTGTGCCTTAGAGGAATTTTGGCCCAGTGTATCATGGTTGCTTGGTAACACTTGGTAACACTTGGTAATTTGCAACATTTACTTAGAGCTGTGTGCCAAGCCTCAGGTTAGCAGAAGAGATGGAGCTGAAAAAACAAGGAAGAGGAAGCTTTGACTTCAGAGTGTCAGAAGAACACAACATCTGTGTGGTGAGGGGGTATGATAACCGGTCGGTTTTAATGGTTCAAACCCACCAAGTCCTTCACTGAAGTGAAAAGACCATCAATTGTGAAGACATACAATAAATTCATAGTTGGGATTGAGAGGTAGACCTTCAATGGATGAGGAAAGATCACCACTAAATGTTAAAAAGACGGTGTACAATACTCCGCCTCCTGATGTCCGAAAGGATCACACTGGACACTTTTCTCATAAAGATAAAAAAAAGAGGCCGGTGCAGGTAAGAGCAGATACACATCCACCTCTTGCATGAAGTGCGATGTCCGCTTGTGCTTCAGCGATGACAAAAACTGCTTTCTTCAGTTTCATATTTGATGAGTGACATGATAAAGAGAAGAGTCCTGCAGCACATCATTTAATGTTCTTGTTCATATACAGGATTGTTGTGTAAAATATAAGTTTTGAGTTCAAAACAAAACATAATATTCTCATGTTCACTTCGTTCTGTTTTGTATATTAAAAAGCTTTTTCTCAATTAAATTAATTCATTTTAAAATATGTTTTGATTTTATGGAGTGAGCAAAAACTAATACAAAGTTAGCTTTTATTAAAAGTGAAGTTACAGTGTTGTAATTTTGCAACATTTCCACAGATTTCTCACAAAAAAGAAAAAAGTTAAAACAAATTATTTTCTACATTAGAGGCTTAGTAAAAACATGCTTGTTTTTTTGTTTTGTTTTTTAATTTCATCCAGGAAATGAATGCTTGGGTCTCAGAGGGCTAGTGTGATGTCATGATTTCCAGCCAGGAAGTAAAATTTAAAACCTATAAAAATGGCTAACTACTTAAGGATAATGATCTTAAGTGTGTTCCAGTAAAATTAGTAGTCTAACCTGTCATAGGCACTGTTGGGGAAAAACATTATGTATCTCTTGATGTTAAATAATTAATCCATTTGCAAAGCCTGATGAGTTTTTGGAATACAGACAAAGGTTTATTCTTGTTGTTACAGCAGATATGAGCAGGGCCTAGGGTTGCCAACCGTCCCTTGAAAAACTGAATCGTCCTGTATTCAGAAACAAAATTACACGTCCCGTATTGAGCTGAAAAGGGACGCACTTTGTCCTGTATTGCCGTGTGAATCAAAAATAGTGTCTAAAACAGGGGTGCCCAATATGTCGTTCTACCAGTCGACTGGTGTTAAATACTATGACACCGGTTTTGGTCTCGAGATGAGTGCAATCATATTTCATTACAGCCGCTGCCATTAGCAATAAACTTTTACCGGTGTGCGGACCCCACGGAGCTTTGCATTGCAGCCTGCGCGCTCGACTGGAGCAGCGGACACCACCCGCGCCGCCAGCACACGCAGCTTGTTGTGTACCTTTACCAGCATGTATCACAGAGCAGGTTAAACTTTATAAAACATCCTACCTGTCCGTCCACCTCACGTCCTCCTTTTCACACACTCACTCTTCACCGCGTATAGCGCACACAGGCTCCTCCTCAATGCCTTTGATTAGAAGAGCAAGACGAAATGCAAAGCAAAAACTAATCTAAATTTATGTTACAGTGTCCGCACAGAGCAGGTCTACAGCACAGAGCGGGTCTACAGCACAGAGCAGGTGTACAGCACAGAGCAGGTCTACAGCACAGAGCAGGTGTACAGCACAGAGCAGGCCTACCGCACAGAGCAGGCCTACAGCACAGAGCAGGCCTACAGCACAGAGCAGATGTACAGCACAGAGCAGGCCTACCGCACAGAGCAGGTCTACAGCACAGAGCAGGCCTACAGCACAGAGCAGGTGTACAGCACAGAGCAGACCTACAGCACAGAGCAGGCCTACCGCACAGAGCAGGTCTACAGCATAGAGCAGGCCTACAGCACAGGTCTACAGCACAGAGCAGGTGTACAGCACAGAGCAGGTCTACAGCACAGAGCAGGCCTACAGCACAGAGCAGGTCTACAGCACAGAGCAGGTGTACAGCACAGAGCAGGCGTACCGCGACATGTGGTTGAATTTTGCCTAATAAAAGTGCACAAATGCATCTGTTTGTCACATGCGTTTGGTAAATGTGCAGAGGCTGGTAAATACCACTGCAAAACCAGTAAGAGAATGTGACTCCAGGTAGGAAGTTGAAAAAATAGGTTAAAAAATCAAAGAAGGGGTCCTCAAACTGTGGGTGAGGGTCCAAAAACAGGGCACAGAGTGTTTAAGTGCAGTACAGTTTGCTTGGCTTATTTTAAGATTAAAATGAACATTTATCAGATAAAATGGAGATAGATTTATGAAAACTTATTTAGGTGAATCAGCCTTTTCCCACATGAAGATCATTAAGCCCAAGTCCTGTTCCACTGTGACTGATGATCATTTAGAAATGTGCTTGAGTCTGTCAGCAGCTCCTGTCCAGACTACACATCCCGAGCTGATTCCATCCAGTGGAAGTCACATTTTGTCAGAAGTTAGTGCAAAGTGGGATCATCAAGAGGGAAAGGGAATTTTCTCCCCCAAAATGGGTGGTTGACATCTTAGTTTTTATTGGGTAGAATGGCCCCAGATTGCATCTCAGAGCATTTAGAGTTCAAAAGCTAGGGACCCCCCGAGCTTTTCGGTGACTTTCAGATTTTTTCCATCCCTGGTCACTTTCATCCCTGTTTATATTAATTTATACAGTTTTAAGTTAAGCAGGACAGATATTTATTTTATTCTGTTAATTTTGTTATTTTGTATTAAAAATAAATTGCTGATAATTATTTATTTTCCCTCTGTTCATATCACTCAAATATGCATCTAATTAAATTCAGGTTTGAGTCAAATAGTTAAAAAAACGCTTCACAGATACAAAAAATGGCTAAAAAGATTCATTACACCACAAAGGGTGAAGGCAATTGGGCCGGCCGGTCCTGCCAATGAGGTGTCCCTTATTTATTTTTCATGGAGTTGGCAACCCTAACAGGGCCTAGGTCTGCCCTGGCCAGAGACCAACAGCCTCTCTCGCCTTCTTTCTCCAGGCACCCCTTCTCTCCATCTCTCAAGCATATCCCCCAGAGCATCTCCTCGAGCATCTACTCCAAAGCATCTCATCAGAGCATCTGAGCTCTGAGTATTTATACAGAAATACAAGTTACCTACATTTCAAAGCAGAGTGACTTTTGTTTCACAGACTTGTGCTAATCAACTTAAAGGAATATTAACGTTGTTTACAATCTGAACCTTATTTTGGTAATAAAACAAGTTGCTCCAAATGACTTTGGTGTCATTTGGAGCAGTTGTAGTCTTTCTTCTTTCTTTATTAGTTTATTTGACAGGGACAATGTGCAAAAACATTAAAGATGCTTTACACCAGATTATAGCTGAAGCTAGTTTCCACCTGTAGTCCCTGAGCAGGTGAGAAATACATCCAAGCTCAACTGCATGCTCGTCGTCCTCATCGGGGTCTTAACCTGACTCCAGATCGTCGCCATAACAGACTTGAGTGGGCAAATGCTCACATTCGATGGCGTCTGGCACGTTGGAGAGGTGTTCTCTTCACGGATGAATCTCGGTTTACATTGTTCAGGGCAGATGGCAGACAGCGTGTGTGGCGTTGTGTGGTTGAGCACTTTGCTGATGTCAATGTTGTGGATCGAGTGGCCCATGGTGGTGGTGGGGTTATGGTATGGGCAGGCATCTGTTATGGACGAAGAACACAGGTGCATTTTATTGATGGCATTTTGAATGCACAGAGATACCGTGATGAGATCCTGAGGCCCATTGTTGTGCCATACATCCATGAACATCACCTCATGTTTCAGCAAGATAATGCACGGCCCCATGTTGCAAGGATCTGTACACAATTCTTGGAAGCTGAAAATGTCCCAGTTCTTGCATGGCCAGCATACTCACCGGACATGTCACCCATTGAGCATGTTTGGGATGTGCTTGACCGGCGTATACGACAGCGTGTACCAGCTCCCACTAATATCTAGCAACTTCGCACAGCCATTGAAGAGGAGTGGACCAACATTCCACAGGCCACAACTGACAATCTGATAAACTCTATGTGAAGAAGATGTGTTGCATGAGGCAAATGGTGGTCACACCAGATACTGACTGGTTCTGAGTCCCCAGACCCCCAATAAAGCAAAAAAAAAAAAAAAATGCACATTTCGGGTGGCCTATTATTGTGGGCAGTCTAAGCCACACCTGTGCACTAATCATGATGTCAGATCAGCATCTTGATGTGGCGCACCTGTGAGGTGGGGTGGATTGTCTCGGCGGGGCAGAGGTGCTCGCTGTCACACATTTAGACAGATTTGTGAACAATGTTTGAGAGAAATGGTAATATTGTGTATCTGGAATGAATTTTAGATCTTTAAGTCCATCTCATGAAAAATGGGAGCAAAAACAAAAGTGTTGCGTTTATATTTTTGTTGAGTGTACCTGGAGTTGTGTTTTGTTTCATTCACATTCATGCTTCAGTAACTCTTTATTATTAGTCTGTCTACATCTCCAAAGCTCAAAATTCTCTGTTCCACCTTGTTACATATGTCATGTAGTGCTAGTTTTCTAGGTCACACCTACTTGTTTGTTTCCATGGAATTTGCTTCACCCGGTTGGTTCCATGGAAGTGTTGTTTGTATTGAATAAAACCTGTCTATCTCCATGAAGTTGTTTTAACCTTGATAAAAGGAGAAATTCAATTTGTCAACTGGACAAAGTTTATTTGTTCGAAAACGTTTCGCAACTCATCCAAGGTGCCAGTTCTGGTTAGAGTGCTGATGGACACTGCTTATATCTAGCTGCAGGGAGGAGCTCCCTACACTGAAATTATTCTGAAACTATCCCACCTATTTGTTTTTGAGTTTCTGTCTTTTGTTTTTCCAATTTCTCTGGCGTCTAGTTTGGCATACCCATTCAACCCCTAACGACTGTTTTCACACCTCTGGCCCTCTTGTTTTAACCTTCTATTTCTATGGAATCATGCAGGTGACATGCCTCCTCCAGAAAGTTACATACTCTACCTTTAAGAACACCAACACTTTTTACATTTTGGTAAAGAGTGAACCTATTAAGTTTGTCATACATTTAATTTACTAGACTTACCTCTTCTGCCTGGCATTTAATAGGATATCCTCATGTTTTATTGTAGTTTTCACGTGTGTTGTGTTATCTGTATATCTGTTTCTTCTGTTTTTGTTGACTTTTTGTGAAGCACTTTGGTCAGCTGAAGTTATTTTAAATGTGCTATATAGATAAACTTTAATTGAATTGGAAATATCCACAACAATCTAGAATTACAAAAATAGTCAATTGCAATCCTTGGTGCTGTACAAGTCAGAGGTGTGGACTCGAGTTATGTGACTTCGACTCGAGTCAAACTCGAGTCACGAATTTGATAACTTTAGACTCGACTCGACAAAATGTACAAACACTCGACTTGGACTTCAATATCAATAACTCGTGACTTCACTTGGACTTAGGCCTTTTGACTTGTGATGACTTGCTACGTCCAATGAAAAAAAAAACTAAAAGTATGTTGATAAGGACCGCACTCGTTGTACTTGTGAATCTGCGAGAATGTATGCAAAGAGCATGTGCGCACAACTTGCACAACATCCAATCACAGTAGATCTACGTTGCTTTCATTCGACCGCATCCAAGGCAAATTGCACAAGAAATGATGCGGAAACAAGCATCCACGCGCCAGTTTGCAAAATTATGCCGAAGGTGATTTCGTTTGGTTATAAAAACTACGAAGTTGTCAACAAAAAACGAACAGCAATATGCAGAACGTGGGGGTCAAAGATTACAGACGGAGCTTCCACAACGTCCAATTTTGTTCGGCACCTGAAGCTGCACAAAAACTGAAATCACTGTCATAAGTTTTCGGACCTTTTTGTTCAGTATTTAGTAGAAACACTGCTTTGTTATTTGATATGGTGTAAAAAGGTTAAATAAATACAGATCTTGCAGACATTATATGATTTGTAGAAATGTTATTTCTTTGTAAAGGGGACTCGAAATGACTCAAAACTAAAATGCTAGGACTTTGGACTCGACTTGAGACTTGTGAGCTTTGACTTCGGACTTGACTCGGCACTTGGATACTCTTGACTCGGGACTTCACTCGGACTTGAGTGCAAAAGACTTAGACTTACTTGGGACTTGCCCAGCAGTGACTTTGTCCCACCTCTGGTACAAGTATCTGAAGACTGAATCGTCTTTTCAGTAAATTTAACATCAGTCCGAACATAAAAGCACTACTTTAAATAATTCATCAGTCTGTGTCAAAAATAATGAATTCCTACAAATGAGATGTTCTTGGGGCCAGTGTTTTCCCAGTTCAACAGTTGGAAAAAGTCCCTCCAACCAAATCAGTGGAGTCTCTGAATGAGCCCAGATGTGATCCTGGCTGCACACTTCCAGGCACAGTGGCATTTTCAGGAACATGCCCTAGACATACGCTGTAGAATATAGAGACAAAGAGTTATGGGCGGAGGCCTAAAGATGCCCAGACTCTGACGTAGTCAGTAGTTTTCACCAAAAAATGGAAAAAGTAGATAACTGCATCTAATTATATTACTGGTACTAAAACAGCTGTTACTACTACTACTGTTAAGATGAGACAGTGCAGAAGAGCAGGGAAATATACAGTTTACTAACATACAAACTTCATTTTGATAACATATGAGATAAATAAATAAAAATACAGAAGGTATTTATTCACTATTTGAATAAACTAGATCTTACTGAAAATTGTTATAAAAGTTCAAATTTTGTCTAATTATGTACAGTTAAAATGTGAATGAATCAGACTTAGAATTACATATCATTTGGTACAATACATGAAAAAAGTATTAGATAAGAAGTGGCAGTGGCTCAGAAGTTAGAACAGTGGTCCCCGAAAAGTTGGAGGATCAATTCCCACTCCGACCAACTTCTGTCACTGAGTCCTTAGGCAAGCCTAGGCGAGCCTTGCCTAGTATGTGCTGTTGGTGGTGGTTGTAAGTACAGAGATACTGTAGGGCGGCAGTAGTGGAGCTGGTAGAGCATTTGTCCACTGACCCACAGGTTGGGGGTATGATTCCAGGTCCCACAGATGAATGTGTTGTGAATGAATGCTGTTGTGTCCTTGGGCAAGACACTTAACTTCGACCCCACTGTCTGTGTGTGAATGTGTGTGTGAGTGTGTGAATGTGTGTGTGTGAATGTGTGTGAATGTGTGAGTGTGTGAGTGTGAATGTGTGTGAATGTGTGTGTGTGTGTGAATGTGTGTGAATGTGTGTGTGAATGTGTGTGTGTAGGTGTGTGTGTGTGTGTGTGTGTGTGTGTGTGTGTGAATGTGTGTGTGTGAATGTGTGTGTGTGTGTGTGTGTGTGTGTGTGAGTGGTTCCTTGTTGTAAAGAGCTTTGGGTGCCTTGAAGGTGGAAAAGCACTATATAAAAATGTGACCATTTACCATGTAGGTACATATATTTTCGATGAAACTGTGAAAAAAAGCCATTAAGGTTATATTATTGAAAATGACACCTATAAAAGCGCATCACATAACTTTTCTGGTGGTTATGTTACTAGACAAGTAGGTGGCACCACCAGACCAAGTTAGACTTGGTCAAAGTTAAACTTGGTCAAAGTTAAACTTGGTCAAAGTTAGACTTAGACTTCCAGTTACAGGTCAGATCTGCGGAGAGGCGACCCTGCTCACACTAAAAATGTGATCTGAAAGACCTTTAAAAATATAAAGGTCTTTCTAACAACAAAAAAGCCCTGTACTAAAACTTCATGTGCCACATGATGTTTTTAAGTAACCTGAGGACATTGTAATTAATATGTTTACACATCCCCAGCAGCAGCAGCAGCAGCAGCACAATTACCCGGAATGCATCAGATTATGTGAAAATACAACTCTCCAACAGCCCTGTACGCTTCATCTGTTTAAGTGCGTCACTGCTGTCACCACCATTAAAGCAGGACAAGAGGAAAACTGTGAATGTATCTTATAATGAATCAGTCGATGAGGTTTATTTCCTTCTGGACAGTGCCATCTTTGACAGGGCAGACTCATGTTTACTGCGGAATGGCACCAGGGAATAATTAAGGCCAAACTGACACAGGAAAGTATTTATGGAAAAGGGGAGAGGGGAGAGGAGAGTAGAGAGGGAGGGGAAAAAGGAGAGTAGAGACTGGAGAGGGGGATACTGGAATAAATGAGAAATGGGAGAGGAGAGGAGAGGAGAGGAGAGGAGAGGAGAGGGGAGAGAGAGGAGCAGAAACTGGGGGGTACTGTTATAATGAGGGGAGAGAGGAGAGAGGGAGGTACTGATTATAAGGGAGAAAAGGGAAAGGGGGAGATAGGAGAGAGAAGAGAGGAGACAGGGGGTTACTGGTTATAACATGGTTTATTCCAGAAGGATCAATGATGACAATTCACAAGAGACTGGAAACTAATGCTGTAGTCTCTCTGGATTTAAGTTATGGCCTGGGATATTGAAGCAGGAGCAAAACTGATTCAAGGTAAAGTGGTGAACAGCCAAATGTTCGTGTATAAAGAAGGGAGTGTGACGTCACCCACATTCGGCTCCAGTCAAATGAATCTCACAATGCTAGCAGTTATAGGAGAATTTCTAGACAAGTTTCATATTAAGGAATTTATTTATAGACAGGGCTGGACTGGCACAAAAAAACGGCCCTGGCTTTCTTGGCTTAGACCGGCCCCTCATAATTAGCGGAGCACAACGGACTAATTTATGTTTGTGTTCCTTGAAGTAAAGTATTTCATTATTGTTACATCTTGGCTGAGGGGAAACCAGAGCACAACATTTAAAGGAAAAATCCCAAAACCACCAGCAAACTCACAGTAACTACACATTCAATGGTTTATTTAAAATGCATCTTACACACACACAATTTCGGGAGCACATTGGCTGGCCGAAAGGTGAGCGATTTTCTGTCCATCACGTAAAAGTCCCGGTATTATCCTAACATTACTACCTGCTGACCTGCTGTGCCTGTGCGACACTTCCCTGGTCACTCTGTCCCTCAGGTTCCCTCGGGTTCCCTCGGGTTCCCTCGGGTTCCCTCGGGTTCCCTCAGGTTCCCTCAGGTTCCCTCGGGTTCCCTGTCCACAGTCTCTGGCTGCTCCTCTCCCTGTCCACCTTCAGCCTGGGCTGCAGAGGACGTGGAGGCTCCAGCCCCTCCAGAGAATATGTCTGTTATTTTAGAACATTTTGCGGCGTCTATAGTGAGATTTTTTAATCTTTTAGTCCGTAACTTCTCCACACCCCCTTTCTGCTGCTTCTCCATGTTTCCACGCTCAACACTGAATCTGGCGGAGATCAGTGCAGAGAAAGGGGCGGGACCGCTCTCGTAAACTTCTATATCCTGATTAGTTTAGTCCACTGTCTGTATTGAAGATGGACCAATGGGACACCTCCTCTAAATTGTGGGCCAGTCTCTAAGTAAAAAAACAAACAAACAAACAAACAAACAAACAAACAAAAACACGGCCCCTAGGACTGTCGGCCCACCAGGAAAATGCCCGGTATGCCCGGTATGCCCGATTACCAGTCCAGGCCTGTTTACAGACAAAATAGCAAAATAAAATACCAGGATGCTGTAGAGCGGATTAATATGAACTTTTTAAGACCAAGATGACTAGGCTCACTGCAGCAGTTATAGAAAGAGGGATGACTTTTTTATATATATATTCACTAGCTAGGACCACGCCATCAACATAATGCAGTGAAGATGTTTATTATTGAATGATAGTGGATGTCTCGGTGAATAGGTGGTGATGGCTGGGTTGAGACAGTGGGTGGGGGCTCCGTCTCAATCTTCGATTGGCCCAGCGGAACGGGACCCCCAAAAGTTTTGAAAGAGCATAAAGTGGAATGGGTCTGGAGGAGATCGTTGAGGTCGTGACGATCGTACACGAGGTAGGTGCTGGAGACCCGACAACCAAGGGTTCGAATTTTTCCGGTCGGGTACATCTGCCCTGGCCGTGGACATAGTGGCGCCAATGCGAAATAAATGAATGGAGAATGGATGGGGTGTTATGCCAGAAGAGGTCCGTGAAAGGCGAGAGGTTGCCAGAGCGCAGAGTGAGAGTGCAACGGTAGAGAAGGTCCCAAATAAGTGGTAGGCGTTTCGGAGGAAGGCGAGGTTCAGTTTTTTGCAGTCCTTTAATCAGGCACGGGAACATGAAGATGAGACTGTCAGTCTTCACCAGAAATCAGCTTGTATATGAGATTTATCCCTGAGAGGTAAGCCTGGACCTACTCCCGCGGGAGGATTCATGGGGGCCGGTGCATAGTGTTCTGGGCAGCAGATTTGCTGTCCCCGTGACCCGGAAATGGAAAAGCAGAAGATGGATGGATGGATGGATGGCAAGCCTGGACGGTGGAGACGCAGACATTCCTGGAGTGGCGTGAGAGGGTGCTGAAATTGCAGATGATGGTGATGTCAGATGAGCAGAGGGGAAGCTGAAGAAGGTGGTGTTGACTGATTTATTATTGTTAGAATGAATGGGAATGCCTGGATTAATCAGACCCCCCAAAAAATGGTGGAAAAGTAGGACGAAGTTCCGATGAAGCTGAAGGCTAATTGTGCGATTCGAAGGCGCTGGAAGCAATGCAGAATCCGACTACTGCCGAAGATTCGGATTGAACACTGGAGAAACTGGAGCTGCGTCGTGAAGGTGCTGTATGGCGAATGAGTCAGGAGTGATGTAGAGAAACCGTGACGTGGAGGGTCTTCTCCCCTGACTGAGGAGTTGGACCTTTGCTGGAGTGGAGTCACTCGCGCCAGCGCAGATGGTTGACGGACGTGACCATGATAATGCTGATGTGCGTCCTTCAGCAGCCACGCTCGAATGTTGAGGGTTGGATAGGTGAGGGATGAGGGTCGGAGGGATGGGGGGGTCGGAGTGATGAGGGTCGGGGGGATGAGGGTCGGGGGGATGAGGGTCGGGGGGGATGAGGGTCGGGGGGATGAGGGTCGGGGGGATGAGGGTCGGAGGGATGGGCCTGTCGGGAGCGAGACCTGACGGGAGGAAGATCTCCTATCGTGAGTCGACCCGTCGTGGGTCGGGAGGGAGGGAGACCCGTCATGGGTCGGGAGAGCGAGGCAGAGAAAGACCCGTTGTGGGTCGGAAAGGAGTGAGACCCGTTGTGGGTCAGGAGAGAGGGAGACCCGTCATGGGTTGGGAGGGAGGGAGACCCGTCGTGGGTCATGAGAGAGAGAGAGAGGCGGAGAAAGACCCGTCGTGGGTCGAGAGACCTGTCGTGGGTCGAGAGAGAGACCCGTTGTGGGTCGGGAGACCCGACGTGAGAGCTGGGCGAGCCGTCGTGAGAGCCAGGCGAGCTGTCATGCGGTCGTGAGAGCCGGGTGAGCCGTCGTGAGACCCAGGCGTATTGTCATGCCGTCGACCTGACAGGAGGAAGACCTGTTGTGGGTCAGGAGAGAGGTGGAGAGAAGAAGACCTGTCGTGGGTCGGGAGAGAGGCAGAGAAAGACCCGTCGTGGGTTGGGAGGAAGGGAGACCCGTCATGGGTCAGGAGAGAGGCAGAGAAAGACCCGTTGTGGGTTGGGAGGGAGGGAGACCTGACGGGAGGAAGATCTGCTGGGAGGAAAGGAAGCTATGCCTTTATTAGTCCCACGGTGGGGAAATTCCAGTTCTGCATTTAACCCATCCTGTTATTAGGAGCAGTGGGCAGCACATTACTGCGCCCAGGGACCATCTCCATGATCTTCTTGCTTCGGCTTGGTCAGGGCCTAAGCTGGAGGATTTACCCATGGTGCATGTTTTGGGTTGATGGGGGAAACCGGAGTGCCCGGAGGAAACCCACCCAGACACGGGGAGAACATGCAAACTCCACACAGAAAGGCCCAGGCGACCTGGGGATCGGACCCAGACCATGCACGCAAACTCCACACACCTGAAGACCTGTTGTGGGTCAGGATAGAGGTGGAGGAGAAGACCCGTTGTGGGTCGGAAGACTCGACGTGAGAGCCGAGCGAGCCGTCGTGAGAACTTGTCATGAGGCCAAACGAGCAGTCGTGAGCCGTCGTGAGAGCCGTCCTGAGAGCCAAGTGAGCAGTCGTGAGAGCCGTAGTGAGAGCCAGGCGAGCCGTCGTGAGAGCCGTCAAGAGAGCCGTCAAGAGAGCCAGGCGAGCCATCGTGCGAGCCATCGTGCGAGCCATCGTGCGAGCCATCGTGCGAGCCATCGTGAGAGCCATCGTGAGAGCCAGGAGAGCTGTCGAGCCGTCGTGAGAGCCAGGAGAGCTGTCGAGCCGTCGTGAGAGCCAGGCGAGCTGTCGAGCCGTCGTGGGAGCCAGGCGAGCTGTCGAGCCGTCGTGAGAGCCAGGCGAGTTTTCGAGCCGTCGTGAGAGCCAGGCGAGCTGTCGAGCCGTCGTGGGAGCCAGGCGAGCTGTCGAGCCGTCGTGGGAGCCAGGCGAGCTGTCGAGCCGTCGTGGGAGCCAGGCGAGCTGTCGAGCCGTCGTGGGAGCCAGGCGAGCTGTTGTGCTGTCGTGGGAGCCAGGCAAGCCGTCGTGAGACCCAGACGAGCTGTCATGCGGTCGTGAGAGCTGGGTGAGCTGGCGGTCATCATGCTGTCATGAGAGCCGGTGAAACGTTGTGACAATCGGCCAGTCGTCAGTCGGCTTGGAACCTGTGGAAAAGCCAAGGACCTGAGGGTGGAGGTGCATATTGGGGATGTTCACAGGGCAGGTACGGGTTGAATGCTGGACAGATGAGCGCGGTCGAATTTGGAGACCGTAATAGTAGTCGCGACATGAGAGCTGAGAATGATGAAAGAATGCAATGATGTAGCATGAGCAGGAGAAGATGAGGATTAGATGGCGAGAGCGTCGCTGAGGATGCGTATAGGATAGAATGGT
This sequence comes from Paratrypauchen microcephalus, assembly GCA_036785185.1. Taxonomy (NCBI): domain Eukaryota; kingdom Metazoa; phylum Chordata; class Actinopteri; order Gobiiformes; family Gobiidae; genus Paratrypauchen; species Paratrypauchen microcephalus. Next base: position 177,611 of record JAVJIX010000142.1, read on the forward strand.
GAAGTCATGAGCTGACGTCGATGGTAGGATCCTCGATCGGGAAAGAGGTGGTGAGCCGAGATGGTGTAGCTCAGGTGAGGGCGGAACTGTGAGGAGCTGAATAGTGTGACACGTGGTTATGATGGCTTAAGCTCGCTTGTAATGGATGACGTGAGCTGCCCGAGCTATAATAGCGTGAAACAGCAAGGGCCGGAATATGAAATGATGGCGAGCGGGTGTAAAGACAGCTAGCGTACGTCAAAATTGCGTGAGCAGCACGAGCTGAAATTGAGTGAGTGACATGAGTCGATGGGTGGTGAATATTGGAATAGCAGAGAAACGATGTAGAGACTGCTTAGCTAGCATGTGATGGAATGATGTGAGCTAGCATGAGTTGCATGAGTTAGAATGGTCGGATGCGAGTCGGTAGGAGAGGTTGAATACGAGATGACAGTGTGCCAGTGCAGAGAGGAGTTAAGCGAACAAAAACATTCGTACGACGTTTCGGTGTGAACGAAAATAGTGTGAGTGGGCGTGGTGACTTGTGTAGGCTGCAACGACAGATAAAACATTTGGGTGTTGGGGAAAGGAAGGGGGGGGGAATAGAGCAGAAGACAGGAAATGGATTAGCGGCCCTGCCTAATGTGGGTAGGGCACGAGAGCCATCTAGCTCATGATGACTGAAAAGAGAGAGAAATGAGAGATGGGGAGAAGATGCATGTGCATTGGAAATTGTGCAGCCTGCGAGATGGGGACAAGAATGAGACACGAAGGGTGCAGGCACAGGGGGAGATGGCCTGCTTGAAAGCAGGCTGAGATGATACAAAAGAATTCAAGTGAAACTGCACAGTAGACAGAATATGTTTACTGGCCACTGGTGGTGATACTACTTAGCCCCCAGCAGGGGGAGCTATGACACTGTAGTGGAGGAGAGGAGGGAGTGGCGACGTCTGCAGCTGCACGCGGGAAACTTGATGGGAACCCGGAAGCTCGTTCGTCTCGTTCCAGGGCGCCGGGGTTACATTCTTGATCTAAACTGTTGAAGGTCCCGTCTTGATGTGTCAGCCTGAAGGGGAACGGCGGGTGCTGGGCGGTACCGAACGCTGTGGCTGCTGGAGGCCGGTCCGCGCTGTGCCGAAAGCCGTGGTTGCCAAAGCCGGTCTCTGCGCGCCGAGAGCCGGGCTGTGCCAGGCTGCGCGCTCGCCTATACGAGGAGGAGGAGGAGGCGACGAGAGGGACAATGTGGATATCCCGTATATGCCGCCAGCACAGAGATATTGACGGTGGGTGCTCCTTAGAGGTGGAGGTCCGCTGCGTGAGCGCGCGCCTGGAGCGTTCGCTGGGCGGAGCGGGCCGTGGGCTGGACGCCGCGGATATGCGATGGAAGATCCTCCGGCTGCGGATTCCTGGATAGAAATCCGTCGCGGCGTAAGGAATTGCGGACTGGAAGGAACGAGGAGACGTGAGGCAGGTTGGTGTTTGAATGTGACGGGTTGTTAACCCAGCTCGAGCGAGCTGACGCGGTTGAGCTGTCGAGATAACCGAGACGAACTGGAATGAAGGGATGAGTGGCTATAAATGGCTCCGGGAAATTAGAGGTGTGGTTATGGTGAACTGTGATTCGCTGGTGAGGAGGAGAAGGTGGTTGAGGCGTGGTCCTGCTCCTGAATTTCAGTTAATCACATTAACTCCATTTAAGTCAGTTGGAGCCAGAAGCGCCCCCATGCCATGCTCATATTTATTATTTATATACAGTCTATATGTTTTTGTTGCATTAACTATGTTTTCTGTCTCCACTGCAGCAGCAGAAACATCAGCCTCCTCAGCCTCTCCATACACACTTGTCTATAGGCCCATAGATTCACACTTGCACACAGACCTAGTATTGTTGTTTAGTATTACTAAAATTATCAATCTCACTCTTTAAAAGTGTGAAGTTGTGCTTTGTTTCATTCACATGTTCATGAAAGCGGTAGTTGTAATGTTAGTAGCTGTTTTTTACATTTAGTTCAGCAGAGACTGGTAATGCCAGGCCTGAAATTATTAAGGTGTATGGAAATAAAAAATAAAATAAAAAAACACAGTGGAGCAGTTCCTGTATTACCATATGACATCACAAGGTGGAAAATATACAGGGTTTGTGTGTTAAACATGTGAATGAAGCAAAACACAACTCCAGGTGTTTTTAGTGAATAAAAAAACATAACGTAGATCAGAAAATAGCATAATATGGGCTCTTTAAAGAAGCAATGAGTGTCAATTACCTCATTTAAAAACCTATAAAAGTGTTTTTAAGCTATTTTGTTGTGTATTTTACATTAAGAGAAGTTGTAACCAGTGTTCCCTCTAAGCTGCGCGCCTGCGCAATTGCGCACTGCTCGCACATTCTCAGCGCACAAGAAAACCTCTTCAGCGCACTGTAAATGAATTAGATCTCTATTTTTTTCATTTTGCTGTGTAACTCAGTGAGTGACAGGTGTCCAGCCAATCATACGGTACGATTCACTTACGCTACGCAGCCAATCATGGCATTGACAGTACTTGTGTACGTGCCCTGCCCATACACGCTATAACAGTAATAACAGTGCAGCGGAGTTCAGATACGCTAATGCTAACCAGAGCTCCCTCTAGGTGCGTGCAGAGCATAAAATAAAATCTAACCTCAACTGACAAACAAAGCGCTGGTTAGACGCACGGAACGACCAATCTGATAGCCTGCACATGTGAATGTGACACGCGTCAGGGAGAAGACGATTACAGACACATTTCGACCGCGTTTCTCTCGCTTCCTTCAGTTGTTGTAGTTTTACATCTCCGCTGTCAGAGCGGCAGATCATGGAGGGAAGAACACAGGAAGAGGAGACAGGTAGAGCCATAATGTAATCTTCCCCTGTTTACTTTGTTTTCATAGTTTTTTGTGAGCCAAAAAGATGGGACTTTCTCAAAGTGTGAATCCTCTCCCCAGAGCATTATACCACAGAGCTCTGTCACTCATGCAAAATGACTGAAATAGGCTAATAATTAAAAAACAAGATATAAAGTGATAATAATTTATACTTATTTTGGTGATCATTATTTTGGGAAAGATTACCCATCTTATGGCCTATAGGTCCTACAATCCATAAAAAAAAATCTGCAGCTGTATGCAGGCTATATTTATCAAGCTAAAAAAATCTCTTAATGTAATTTTACAGATTTATACACTGCTCATTTATGGGCCGTAGCCCACAGTTTTTTTTATTTGAAGTTATTTTAATTATTTGAGGTTATTTTTCAAAATATTGTACTGTTTAATGTTTCACTGACATGCAACATATACAAAGCTCATCAACAGATTTTTGTCTTTGTCATTCTAAGTGGACCAAAAAAATCAGTTAAATTAAAAGTAATCTAACAGAAATAACTGCAGTAATTTGATGAATAAGCTGTAACTTGTGATGATCTCAGGTGTGACACTGGTGTGGCCACAGTGTGCAGGTCGGATGTCGCTCACAGGGATCCAAGGAACGCTCAAAGAGTTAGTGTGTTTGCTCAGACACATGAAAAATTAGGGGGAACATTGGTTGTAACCATATGATGTGTACTACCACCACACAGCACACACAGTAGTTCTAGTTTGACTGCAGCTTAGTCAAATACTGCCCTCTGGTGGTCAAAACGTCGTCACTACAAATCAGCTCAAACGCATTTAGTCAGTTTCCCTTTTATTCGTGTGCACTGCACTTGTTCATATGTACATCCTGTAAACAGAACTGAAAGAATCACATTGTACACATTATTTTAGTAATATCTGAACAGCAGACAGGCAAACACATAACAGACAGTACAGAGGACCCTCCTAAATGGGACCCCCACCCATACAATCGACTCACATCCTGGGACCACCTTATACTATAGAGGCTAACTTAGCAGTAAGATCAGAGAGAGAGGGCAGAGGAGGGGGCAGAGTTTGTTAACATGGACTTTCCTGTTTCATATTTCCATACAATAACCAAACAATGTCATTCAGAAAGATAATATGTTGAAATGTAATGCGTGAAGAGTCCCTCAGTCGTCCAGGTAGAATCCATGATAAAAGGAGAAATTCAATTTGTCAACTGGACAAAGTTTGTTTGGTCGAAAACGTTTCGCCGCTCATCCGAGAGGCTTCGTCATGAGAACCAGAGCTGACGAAGCCTCTCGGATGAGCGGCGAAACGTTTTCGACCAAACAAACTTTGTCCAGTTGACAAATTGAATTTCTCCTTTTATCTTGAAATGTAATGCTCTAAAAACGTAAATAAAGTGATAAAGTTCCAAGCCAAAACTGGGCCATTTTTAAAATATTGCCAGGTTTTAGATGACATCACAACATTCTATAAGCCGATAATATTTAAAGGTGCATTGTGTAACTTTTCTGGTGCAGAGTCCGTTAAATGCTTTTCTCCATGGAGATGTTATTGCTTTGTCTTGAATGTTTCACAGTATGGCATTAAAGCTTTCTATCTTCATGGACACCAAACCAGACCAAGTCACAGGTCAGATCTGTGGAGAGGTGACCCCGCTCACAGTCAGAATGCCTGTTTTTCTAGGCATTTTTGAGCTGTTAAACCACCTGTAATTGAATAAATGTAAGGTAGAGCTGTTTAATACTTACATACTGTGGAACATTCCAGACAGAGCAATGACATCTCCATAGAAACAAGCAGGTAACGGATCCTTATGCAAAAAGTTACACGGTGCAATACATTTTAAATACTGTATTTGATTATGTTCATTACTAGCCCTTCAAGACACATTGATATGCACAGGTTTCAGTTTTCTGTTGTATGCATTTTTGGGACTTTTTTTTATTTTTAATCACTATGGTAACAGTCCCAACTGTCATCATTCTGAAACCCATGGATCAAAAAACACTGCTGTTCCTATTATAAAATTATTAAACAATCAGACAGTCAATTTGATTAGAAATCCTATACGTTACATTGTGAAATACAAAATTATAAGATATTATTTGTCCTTTACTGGTCCAAAATTAAAAATAAATAAATAAAAAACTGAGATATTGAAAAAAAATAAAACTAATAAAATTAAAATGCCAGGAATTAAAAATATACGATAATCTCTTACAACTTTCTTATATTATTTCATAATTTAGAAACGATTATTGCACTGATGATATGGTGAAAACACACGAATAAATCTGCATTTTAGTGCTGGAAGTGTTGTTATGATCACATGACATTTCCACATTTCATTCAAATACAGAAACTGAAAACAGTAGTTCAGATGCACACAAAAATGAGTTAAAATAAATTAATTTCTGCTGTGTGCTTTCATTGAGTTGGTCACTTGTTATTATGTAGTGGTATACTGTGCTGTTTGGCTGCTAAATAAACATTGTTGCTAACCCATATATAACCCATATACTCCAAATAATGTATAACACACAAGATAGGCCAAGCAGACAAAAGGTAAACAATTTATCACTAATATAAGATGTAAGGCCTGAAAATTCAATGGTGTTTTACTTCCGGTTGTATCAGTTGAAAGCATAGACTGTATATATAAATGGACCTAGCTAAGCCGCTAGCCGTCACATTCCAAATAGGAAGTGAACATGGTGGTGCTTCCGGCTCCATCGAGTTTGGCTCCAATTGATTTTACATTGAAAAATTGTCACCCCTCTCTCTGTGACTGCTGCTGTGTGCCTCGTCTTTTTAGTCTTAAAGGAGAATTAACGTTTTTTACAATCTGAGCCGTATTTCGGTAATAAATATCCGTAACGCGAGTTCTCATATAATATATGCCCCGAGCGGTCTCCAAATAACACAAACTTTAGCACTTTTCAAATCATAGAAGCTCAATGTCTTAGTCTACACTTTAGTTTGAGTCAAAAGTGGCCTGTAATCTGAGATTTATCCATAATTTACAGCTTTGCGTTTCATGTTTGGGTCCCGGGAGCTGAGAGTGAAATAAACTGTGACTCCGCACATGCGCACTGTCCTCCTCATCTACTCGAAACTATGGATAAATCTCAGATTACAGGCCACTTTTGACTGAAACGAAAGCGTAGACTAAGACATCGAGCTTCTATGATTTGAAAAGTGCTAAAGTTTGTGTTATTTGGAGACCGCAAACATTTGTCCCGAGAACTCAGATTACGGATATCGCGAATCTAAAACATCTCTGGAAAGTGCTCCATATGACACCAAAGTGCTATGGGTGAGTAAAACAACTTGTTTTATTACCGAAATAAGGCTCAGATTGTAAAAAACGTTAATTCTCATTTAAAAACTTCATATTAATCTGCTCTGTATCTGATCTTGGTGTTTTTATTTCACTATTTTCTCCATAAATAAATTCCTATTCCTAACATGGAACTCTGCTTCAAATTCATCCCTGTAACTGCTAGCCTCAGTAAGCTTCATTTGACTGGAGTCGAACGCTATGGGTGATGTCATATTCCACATAAGTCCACTTCTTTATACAGTCTATGCTTGAAGTTCTATATATTAACGACTTGCAATTTAGTGTGTATAATAAACCATATATACTGTATATACACACTGTCAAAGGAGTTTTAACAGAATCTCAAATATTTTTTTCCCTTAATTTTCTAATCATATCCTATTTAAAGATGCCTAATACTACGATTTATTCTTAAGACACTTGCAACTCCATAAATTAATCTACACAGTTTCAAACCTTTTATATAACAATCCTTTTAAATGTTTAAATTTATGTAAATAACTGGAAAGGGAATATAGGGATATAAAGGGAATCTTGTTTGTATCATTTGGACCTATCTTGCTAACAAAAAATATTACAAATGAAACGCCTAGTAGTGTTTTGATCACTGTTAAAAGCTATGGTTAACAACTCACTCACAGGGCATCCCACTATTCTCTGCTCTGACTGTTGGGTTCAAGTTTTGGGACATTGAAATAGGAAAGTAGTTGTTGCACACATACCTACAGTACTTTAGAGCTATACATAGTCTTTAATATCCATTTTTGTATCCACTTTAGCTTCTGTAGTCCCCTGCATTGTAGTCCAGTGTAGTCCAAGAGCTAGTTGGTTTGTAGCAGGGGAACATATAAAGGCAGATGTTTCAGGGTTGTGGCTGTAACGGATGAGACTTTTGGAGGAGGATCTCATCAGTAAAGAGGTTTCTGTCCTTGGCTTTCAAATTCCGACCAAGCGTCATTCAGTTCCATGAAAATCATCTTGGCATATTGTTCATAGGGCTGTCCTGTAGCCTGTTCAGAAGGAAAAATAAATACATGTTAAACTGAAACGTGACCTCATATTTTTTTTATCTTAAAACTAAAATAACTTCAAATGACAATTATATGCACATCTCGCCCAGTGATTTGGTCCGTCCGTTCTTCGTAACATACATGATAAGGATGGGACAACATTGCCACAACACTGCACACGTGAGGAAAATGATCTTGTGAGGAAAAAATAAAAATAAAGTGGCATTAAACATTTTCTTGGGATATATTAAAGGAGAATTAACGTTTTTTACAATCTGAGCCTTATTTCGGTAATAAAACATCGCACTTTGGTGTCATATGGAGCACTTCCAGAGATGTTTTAGATTTGCGATCTCCGTAATTGAGTTCTCGGGGCACATGATTTTGGTCTCCAAATAACACAAACTTTAGCACTTTTCAAATCATAGAAGCTCAATGTCTTAGTCTACACTTTCGTTTGAGTCAAAAGTGGCCTGTAAACCGAGATTTATCCATAGTTTCGAGTAGATGAGGAGGCCAGTGCGCATGTGCGGAGTCACAGTTTATTTCGCTCTCAGCTTCCGGGACCCAAACATGAAACGCAAAGCTGTAAATTATGGATAAATCTCGGTTTACAGGCCACTTTTGACTCAAACGAAAGTGTAGACTAAGACATCGAGCTTCTATGATTTGAAAAGTGCTAAAGTTTGTGTTATTTGGAGACTGCTCGGAGCATATATTATATGCCCCGAGAACTTGCGATACGGCTATCACTAATCTAAAACATCTCTGGAAGTGCTCCAAATGACACCAAAGTGCTATGGGTGAGTAAAACAACTTGTTTTATTACCGAAATAAGGCTCAGATTGTAAAAAACGTTAATTCTCCTTTAAGATCTAGAACTAGTTCCCATCTCTCACAAAAATTCAAATGTCTATCAAAGTTTGTCTTTCCTATCCTTCAGTGATTACTTTGTGATTAATTGCCGCCTATTGATCTCATCTAATCCACTCAGTAATGTTGTTATAATGCATGATTTACTTCAAACTAATTAGCTGAATGGGGGGTGATAGAAACCAAATGTGCTTCTGTTCTCTGATTGGCTAGAGCCTCTATATTTATCAGCACATGTTTTTTCCGCATTTCCCAAGAGACCACAACCTCAAAACTGTCTTCAACTGGTAAGAACAAACACTGGCTATTTTGTATGCATTAAAATCTTTAGTTTTAACTCATCTTCTAATTCTAATTTGTAATATGCTTCTTATAGATTAAGATACTCTGAAGTTTGGATATCTGGACCAGTTTTTTCCAGCCTAATGTCTCCAAGTGTAATCCTTTCTTTACTCCTCAACATTTTGGTTTGTACCATAGCTGCACCGGGCGATACCACACCCCAAGATAATGTTATAAATGACATTAATATTTTTTTGACAATGGCCTGGCAAGTAGCTAACCACATTGGACCAAACTCCAGCTGCTACGTTTGTGGTCTGATGCCTTATACAGCTGGAGAAGGATTACCTCTTATGGGTTTACCAGCTTCGGATTGCGATACGTGTCATCTTCTCCACGTACACACTGCCCAATCTTACTCCCACCCCGAATGCCCCAAAATGTCCAAAATGCGTCCTTTAAACTGCTCCGCCCCATATAGCAACTGCAATAAGTGCGTAAACCCTCCTAAACCTGTTCCTATACAACTTATACCCCAGCCGTTCCAATGGTGCCTTGAAAATGATGGCAAGACTATAGTTGGCGAGTCTAACTGTGTACGGACTTTTAAATGGGACCCCGAACACATTACGAAGGATTTCCCCGCTGTGAATGCACCTCCAGACCAGTGCTTAGAAGAAGCAGGAGCGGAACATCTCAGCGACCTTGCGCACAGAACAGCTACTTGCTCCATCTCCTCGCCCATTGGGATGTATTGGGTTTGTGGTAGCCTAGCATACCCCTATCTCCCTATAGATTATAAAGGTAGATGCGGATTAGCATATGTTGTCCCAGCTATGCGTATTGCACATAAACTTCCAGAAAAAAAGCAAGGAAAGAGAACAAAACGTGGAACTTCGGATATTTTCGGAACGCATCACCAATCGCCGTTCAAAAATGCGCTTGGATCGCTACTTCCCGTTTATGGGGTTATGTCAGCGCTGGATCAGATTTCAGACTTGTCTCACGCCATAGAGACGATCGCCAATGAAACAGGAAGGGCTCTACAGCTGATGTCGAGTGAACTTGCGTCGGTTAGGTTGGTAGCTTTGCAAAACAGAGCTGCCTTGGATTTTCTGTTGGCGGCACAAGGAGGGACTTGCGCCATCATCGGGCAAGAATGCTGTACGTTTGTTCCGGAGTATAACGCCACCATCAATGATATAGTGAATCATTTATACAAGACAGGTCAGTCCGTACAGCAGAATACCTCATCCTCCTTGTTTGAATGGCTGACTCCCACTTTTGGATCCTTCACTCATCGCTTTGTGGAGAGTGTGATTATTTTGATAGTGGCTCTTGTGGTTTTATCCCTGTTTGTATCATGTGCTAAGAAGTTCCTTTGCAATATTTCTTGACTTGCATTATGGCTGATTTGTGAATTAAAAAGTACAGTTGTAAACTTTCTATCAAGTATTAGTTGTCAATAATCTCAAGTCAAGTAGATTTAATGGCTATAATATTTGTGAAGGTCTTTCAAATTGCACAAAAATATTAGGTATTACTACTAACTAACTGTTACTGAAATGATTGAGAATGACTGATTTTCAAAAATAAAACTACAAAGAATATTTTCCTTCATTGTGTATTTCTTTTTTAATCCTTTGATTCTCAGCTAATCAAGGCAATACCCATAAGTGCCAAATATTCAATGTAAACTGCAAAAGACAAAACTATAAATTGGACCATTATACACTGTTTGAAAAGCTTGAAAAGTTGTTTCCACACACGCTAATCTATATATCCTCCTGAGACCGGCCCGTTCATTTGTGTCCTTTATAGTGGACATTGAGTTAAAGGAAAAGTAACGTTTTTTACAATTTGAGCCTTATTTCGGTAATAAAACAAGTTGTTTTACTCACCCATAGCACTTTGGTGTCATATGGAGCATTTCCGGAGATGTTTTAGATTAGCGTTAGGCTAACGCCGTTAGCCTAGCGCGACTTATAGCCATAGCTCGGGGCATTCCCCGAGCATGTAATATGCCCCGTGCGGGCTCCAAATAACACAAACTTTAGCACTTTTCAAATCATAGAAGCTCGATGTCTTACTCTACGATGTCGTTTGAGTCAAAAGTGGCCTGTAATCCGAGATTTAGCCATAGTTTCGAGTAGATGAGGACACCAGTGCGCATGTGCGGAGTCACAGTTTATTTCACTCTCAGCTCCCGGGACCCAAACATGGAACGCAAAGCTGTAAACTATGGATAAATCTCGGATTACCGGCCACTTTTGACTCAAACGAAATCGTAGAGTAAGACATCGAGCTTCTATGATTTGAAAAGTGCTAAACTTTGTGTTATTTGGAGCCCGCACGGGGCATATTACATGCTCGGGGAATGCCCCGAGCTATGGCTATAAGTCGCGCTAGGCTAACGGCGTTAGCCTAACGCTAATCTAAAACATCTCCTGAAATCCTCCATATGACACCAAAGTGCTATGGGTGAGTAAAACAACTTGTTTTATTACCGAAATAAGGCTCAGATTGTAAAAAACGTTACTTTTCCTTTAACCGGTCTGTCTGCGTGTGTTTTGAGATAGACTCTAGTTTGTGGCTGCACTATGATTAAAAAATAATAATAATAATAATAAAAAATAATAATAATAATAATAATAATAATAATAATAATAATAATAATAATAATAATAATAATAATAATAATAATAAATGCATACATAATAACAATAAATAAATACATTTTAAAAAAAATTAAATTAAAAATAAAAAAGTAATAATTAAATACATAAATAAATACATAAATAAATAAATATAAATAAATAATAAAATAAATAAATAAATACATAAATAAATAAATAAATAAATAAATAAGAAATTAAAAGGGAGTCTAAAAACTTTTTTAAGGTGACTGTAGAAGCTTGTCAGAGATGTTGGTCATCAAAAAAAAAAAAAAAAATTGCTAGATCATTGGATTTAACACCAAAAATGTCCCAGATGTCCCTTACAGAGGACATGTTACTACATTATGAATAAAAATAAAATTAACAAAATGAAAATGCTGAGGTGTTCATTTACCTCCTAATAGAAAATTAAAATAATAATAATAATAATTTAGACACACTTTTTTTCTTCGGGTCCCAGGAGGATATCATTTTTAGCACATATAATTTTGCTTTGTACATTCCCAAAGCACAGTCCTCAGTTTGTGAAGCTTGGTTCACTGATCATGAATAAACCTGACTCTGACATTAGTCTCACCTTGTCCGGGTGCACCACGAGCACGGCCTTCCTGTAGACCTTCTTGACCTGCTCTGGAGTGACCAGGTCAGCCATGCCCACAGGCTTCCAGCGCGTCTCCCCCTCCCACAGCACTGTGTGCATTGTGGACAGCAGAGCACGAATGTTACGCTCTTTACCCTCAATCCAGTCCAAGATCTGACACACAAACAGGAGAAAAAACACACACAAAAGAGGGAATGATTCAGAAGAATTACTTTTTTCTTGGAAGAAATTATGTTGTTTTTAGTTTTAAAGGCCAATACAATATACAATATCTTGCTTGTCTTGGAATATTACAAAAAGGTATTGTAATAAATAAGATTCAAGATTGTTTATTTGTCATATGCAGAATCAACACAGGGTCAACAATGTAATGAAATGCTTAGGATCAGAAGAACCGTTGACTCGCTAAGATAGTCAGAAGTACTAATAACTGCAATAATAGTACAGTGGTACCTCACCTTACGAAATTAATTTGTTCCAGAAGTGGTTTCGTAACGTGAATTTTTCACGTTACGATTTTTTTTTTTTTTAAGTTGAGTAGCTATTTCAATGGAAAAGGCCTGATTCGTTCCAAGGTTTTTTTTTATAGTGTAACATTTTTTTTAATAGTGTAACATTGGTTCTGCGTCCTGATTGGCTAAGAGACTAGACAGGACTACACGTGGACTAAACCAGGTCTAGACCAGAACTGAACCAGGTCTAGACCAGGTCTAAACCTGGACTAGACCTGGACTAAACCAGAACTGGACCAGGATTAAACTACCACGTGCCGCTCTTTGCTGGTTTCGTGCGGCTGGTTTGTGGCTCGGGCTCCAGAGGACGCGGTCCGGGCGCCGCGGTTCAATCTCGTGCTCGCAGCCCCGGTGCCGGTCGTGCAGACCAGGACTAGGGGTGCTCCTCGCACGTTGCGTGCTCCTCGCCGCACGGTGCCGTGCTCCTCGCCGCACGGTGCCGTGCTCCTCGCCGTGCGGTGCCGTGCTCCTCGCCGCGCGGTGCCGTGCTCCTCGCCGTGCGGTGCGTTCATGTCTCCGCGCTGCTTCCGGAGTCGTGTCTCCCCCCACGCTTCACTACTAATACATTTTGTTGAAAATCTATGAAAGTTTGAGTGTTTAAACGAGAGACAAATGTGAGAAAAGTTTAAATCCAGTCTGAGAAAAGCATATAATGTGTGTGGCTGAGCGTGCATCTGAGCGCGCATTATACGAATTTTTGAGATTTCGCGTTTCGTAACTTGAATTTTCTTTCGTATCTAGAGACCAAAATTTAACGTGAGGGCGTTTTGTAACTTGGAGTTTTCGTATGTAGGGTCTTTCGTAAGGTGAGGTACCACTGTACATGGTAAAAAAAAGTGTTGCAAAAGTGCAGGGGAAGAAGTAAACAATATAATAAACAATATAATAAAATATGTAATTAAATGTAATACAAATACAAGGTACAATGTACAAAGGTGCAGATAGGATTAAATCAAAGATCACTTATAACTTATAAAAAATCTGCACCTTTACTATGCAACTTGCATGTTTCTCACATGTTACTACATAAAGATATAGATGTAGAAGGCTTTTAAAATGTTAAACTTTTTTTTTTACTCTAAAGAATCACAAATTTATAAGAACCACTTTTCTATTTGTAATTTTAATACAAAAAAGAACTACTTACTACTATAAAATGGTTTGTTAATGAGAACTATTGCAGCTTTCCAACCATAAATAATGATATTCCGAACTAGCTTCAGATTAAAGCTTTATACTGTACCTTTAGTTTCTCTGGGTCCATCTCTTTGGCCATCTCCTCCTTCCTCATCTCTGCTATTGTTCTGGGGCCCTTCTTCTCTTTGCTCCCTGCAAATCCCTGTGCAGACAGCAGGTCATCAAAGTTGGCTTCAGAAACTTTGGGCTTTGCACCTGGAGAAACAAACAGAGGAAGGTAATCAACTATTTACTTTTCACTAAATTGTAGTAGGACATATGTGCATTTTACCTTTCTAATATTTAGCATAGTGTGTGTGCCTTTAAAGGAGAATTAACTTTTTTTTTTCAATTTGAGCCTTATTTCGTTAATAAAACAAGTTATTTTACTCACCCATAGCACCTTGGTGTCATATGGAGCATTTCCAGAGATGTTTTAGATTAGCAATAGCCATAGCGCTAATATAAGCTCTGAGTGGTCTCCAAATAACACAAACTTTAGCACTTTTCAAATCATAGAAGCTCAATGTCTTAGTATACGCTTTCGTTTGAGTCAAAAGTGGCCTGTAAACCGAGATTTATCCATAGTTTCGAGTAGATGAGGACGCCAGTGCGCATGTGCGGAGTCACAGTTTATTTCACTCTCAGCTCCCGGGACCCAAACATGAAACGCAAAGCTGAAAATTATGGATAAATCTCGGATTACAGGCCACTTTTGACTCAAACGAAAGTGTAGACTAAGACATCGAGCTTCTATGATTTGAAAAGTGCTAAAGTTTGTGTTATTTGGAGACCGCTCGGGGCATATTGCTAATCTAAAACATCTCTGGAAGTGCTCCATATGACACCAAAGTGCTATGGGTGAGTAAAACAACTTGTTTTATTACCGAAATATGGCTCAGATTGTAAAAAACGTTAATTCTCCTTTAAAGTAAGATAAGTAAGATAATACGACGTCACAGCATTCCAGAGTCAAGTCAAGTCATTGTACATTTGTGTTGGGGGTTTGATAAATACAGCAGGGTTGTGTAGCTGGACTCTTAAATTCTTAGATTCAATATTTGTGTATTTCCTTTTGTATGCGGGAAAAGTCCCTCAGTCGTCCAGGTAGAATCCATGATAAAAGGAGAAGTTCAATTTGTCAACTGGACAAAGTTTGTTTGGTTGAAAACGTTTCGTCGCTCATCGGAGAGGCTTCTCCAGTTCTGGTTCTAGTGCTGGTTAGACCCTGTTTATATCTAGCTGCAAGGACATACATCTTCACCTAGAAGCCACGGGCCATTGGTTTGAGGACAGTGAGGTTCAGATCTTAGCCAGGGAAAAGAACTGGTTTGAGAGGGGGGGTTTAAGAGGCAATTTTTGTCAAAAAAGAGAATCCGTCGTTAAACAGAAATGGGGGAGTTAGACATAACTTGTCTCCCATTTATAATTCGATTCTTAAACCAAATCATAACAGACGAAAGAAACATTAGGCCAGATGAGCCAGGGCAAAGGGGTGGAGACGGTCGTTAGTCTGAATAGAGATGCTAAACTATACGCCAGAGAAATTCGAATAACAAAAAGGAACAAACGAGTTGAGATAGTTTCAGAGCTATTTCAGTGCAGTGAGCTCCTCCTAGGGCTGAATAGAGATGCTAAACGAGACGCTAGAGAAACAAAAGATACAAATTAGTTGAGATAGTTTCAGAATGATTCCAGGGTAGTGAGCTCCTCCCTGCAGCTAGATATAAACAGTGTCTAACCAGCACTAGAACCAGAATTGAAGAAGCCTCTCGGATGAGCGGCGAAACGTTTTCAACCAAACAAACTTTGTCCAGTTGACAAATTGAACTTTTCCTTTTATCATTTCCTTTTGTACATTTTTCATGACCTGATGCTGATGCTCACCCATGGTAGCCTGTGCTTTGCCCGCTGCACTGGGCGACCCCCCTCCCATGAACACGTTGTAGTTGGGTCTGTTTTGTGGCGAGGTGTGGGGCAAGGAGGCGTGGCTTGGGCTGGGTTTGGGCTGGGGGGCGGAGCCTGCAGCATGTGGTTGCCATCCAGCCCCTCCTCCAGCTCCTCCCCCTCCGGGCTGCCAGGACGGAAACCCTGCTCCTGTGTGGGGCTGCCAGGCCCCGGCGTGCTGTGGCGAGGGAGGGGGGCGTGACGGAGAGCCCATGGGGGGGAAGGATGGTGTGGAGCCGGTGGGGGTGGTGGGTTTACTGGAAAAGCCTGATCCTCCTGAAGAAGATGAGTGGAGAAAGTCAGTTACAGAGAGAGGTAAAAGCGTTGAACAAAGGCTTAAAGGCATTTGAAAAAGTTGTAGCTAAGTTTGAAATTTAAGTTTAAACGTAGACGTGTCATTTTTTTGTTGGAAGGTCTGCCACCTGCGTGTCTGAGTTTTGCCTTGGTTATTCCGCAGTATGGAAATAAACTTGGTAATCACAATGAAGACAAGTTAATGGTCAGATCTAAGGAGAAGCAAGCCTGCATGGTAGGAATTCACATTTTTTAAGGTATTTGTGAGCTATAAAACACTGTAACTGGACAAATACAAGGGAGACATCTTTAATCCCCAACTGTGGAACATCACAGGCAAAGAATAACTTTTCCATGGAGACAAACAAATTGCAGAAGTTACAGAATGCAGCTTTATGATATACTTTAAGGTCCCATTTGTCTTCAGAGTGTCAGAGCAGGGATCTCCAGTGTTTTTTCTTTATAAAATGAAAATGCCAGAGAACTACTCATTTTATTGAGTATAATAAGGTCCACGGCAACTAGATGGGGTACAGTTAGATGCCTATAAAAAAAGAAACCATGATCCATTTATTAGTGCACAACGTTAGGTATCAGAGTGAAATGCTTATGGTAATTCTTGAGCTATAGGTTGGAGATCCCCGTGTTAGAAATCATCTTTGATTCTGACTTGTGTTTCAAAAAATAAATAAATACCGTCATAAAAAATAGTTACTACCACCCAGCTCAAGCCATCACTCTCTTTTCAAGATGTGGAAACAGTTATCCATGCCTTTATAACATCTTGGCTGGATTACTGCAACGCCCTCTACTTTGGCCTCCCCCAGACCCAGCGAGCTCGCCTGCAGCTGGTGCAAAATGCTGCTGCTAGACTTTTAACAGGCACCAAGAGGCAGGAACACATCACTCCTGTCCTCTCCTCTCTGCACTGGCTTCCCATTTGTTTTAGTATTCAATTTAAAATACTTCTTTTGGTTTTTAAGTCCTTTCATGGCCAGACCCCCAAGTACATCTCCGACATGCTGCAACATTACTCTGCACCCAGGTCCCTCAGATCTGCCGACAAAGGTCCTTTGTGCTGCCCGTTCCCGCCTCAAGCACAAAGGGGACCATGCTTTTGCTGTGGCAGCTCCACGTCTCTGGAACAGTTTACCTGCTGACATCAGATCTGCTCCAACAATCACCACTTTTAAATCCAAACTAAAAACTCATTTGTTCACTGTGGCCTTTGCCTCTTAGCTCTTTTTACCTCTATCTTTTATCCTGTCTTTTATTTCATCTTATGTTTACTTGTGCCATGTCAAATGTTCTTATGTATTTTATGCTGCCGATTTATTTATTTATTTTTTAGCTTTTTGACATTGTACAGCACTTTGGCCAGTTCTCACTGTTTTTAAATGTGCTATATAAATAAAATTTACTTACTTACTTACTTACTTACTAGAGAATAATAGAATGACTAATACTATCAGGTCAAACTGCACTCTGGGCATATTGTGCGGTCAAGCTCGAACACCACATCAGTACAGCGTCCAGGTGTCTCATGTACAGACTTCTGAGTGCCACGGTTCTTCAGTGTGTCCTTCATGATGCACTTACTTACGTGCATTGTGTAACTTTGCTGCTGGAGGGTCCGTCATATGCTGTTCTTCGTGGAGATGTTAGTGCTTTGTCTGGAATGTTTCACAGTATGACATTAAACCTTTCTATCTTCATGGGAACCAAATCAGACCAAGTTACAGGTTAGATCTGTGGAGAGGCGACCCCACTCACAGTCAGAATGCCGTTTTTTTCTAGGTATTTTTGTGCAATAAATCCAACTGTAATTAAATCAATTTAAAGTAGATCTGTATAATGTCATATTGTGAAACATTCTAAGCAAGGAAATGACATACATAGAAACAAGAAGGTGGCGGACCCCCAACAGAAAAGTTACACAGTGCACCTTTAAACCTCTTTGTGGAAGCGTCACTAAGGCTTGGATAGGCAATACTACAGTATGCGTGACAATGCAATGTGTTGAAGGTTCAAGTCCCTATGGCCAATGATGGAATAATTGTATATATTATTAACTTTTGTGATTCTTTATTTTTAGAAATGAACTTTAAAATGTGTATGTGACTTTTAATCATATGCTTTTTCAGTTGCAGAAATGTCAGATGATAGTCTAAGGGCAGAGGTGAACAGACGGTTCCTGCTTTCACTGTCTGTTCATGTCATAGTGAAACTTCACTGTCTGTTCATGTCATAATGAAACTATCACAACTGTCAAATGCTATATATGGAAGTATCTTACGAGTGTTTCTTGATGATTATGTTTTACCGTTGTCCTGCCATGATTCCCCCACCCCTTTTTAGGGCAGGGCAACGGGGTGTAACTAGGGTGTGAAAAACTGAATAAAAAGAGCACGGAGGGCGACAGGGAACGAGACCGCTCAGAGCAGACTGTTGCCAGAGCATTTGTTATCTGGGCGTTCTCTCTGATCGTTCTCCGCTTGCAAGTGAAAAAACTAATCTGTCTTGTCTTCCTTTCCTTGATAGAATACAGATACTGTTGGGTCCACCAGCACCCATCAGCCAATTTAATAACCTTCTGACATCGATATTCTATGGACGACCTGTAAAACTTCTACAACAGTAAGCAAACTGTCAGTATCTGATAGCCACTGCGCAGGGCCCAAGGACACATCTCCAGATCATGAGCTAGATTTGGTCAGCTGAAGGATTTAGCACTAAACACAGAGGTCTCCACCACTGGAGTGTTCGTTTTAATTGTGGGTTTTTTTTTTTTCCGAAAGCTGTCAGTCCACCCACAGCTCCCTGTTCACTGCCTTATCTTCAAAATTTATTCATTTTAGCACGACAGCAAAAATTGGACAGGAAGTAGCAACACTAACAGTGAGGCTGCCTGGTGCTATTGTGCACAGAGCCTATCCTAATTCACCTCTTGAGTATTCTTGGACTTTTTTTTATTTATTTTTTTTTACCTCAGATACATACAAGTTTAGTGCTTTGCTTGCTTATTCTGCCCACACATCTGTACAGTATTGTAAAAGTGTGTGTTTTTTTGCTGACCAGGCAAAGGTGGTGGGGAAACAGGAGAAAGGTGCAAACTCCACACAGAAACGTCCCACGCCACCCTGGATTTGAACATGGGACCTCTTTGCTTATGGTGTTCTTGATGAGAAAGCTAGCTACATCACTATATCACTACATTATATAGTGGCTTTATTTATGCCCAAAGCACTTGTATATTGTGTATTGTTATTCATATAAAAAGTACTTGAATATTGTACCCAGGTTGCCGATGTCAGCGAAAGGGTCCAGTGTGTTGGGCTTGTTCTGGTGGGTAGGAGTGCTGTGGACGGAGCTGGTCGGGCTGGTGGTGGCTGACCGGCTGCCCATGCCAAATCCTCCTCCTGAATAATTGAAAATAAGAATAGGATTAAGAAATAAAGACAACCCCAAATGCATTCTGGTCTTGTGTAAAGTTAAATACATTGTGGACAGATGTCAGATCAACAACTGGACAAATGCTCGGTGTCACTCTTACTCAAAATGTGATGACACTTTACATGGGGGATATACCTGATTTACCAAACAATGTCAGATATTTATTCCAAAAATCTACATATGCATACATCTGTGTACCATTAAAGAGTGATATTTTTTAATGCAAATGTATGTTTGATTATTATTTTGCAAATTTTGCAAATTTGCAAAATTTGCAAATTTTCAATAAAAATTTGCCAGGGAAAAGAACTGGTTTGAGAGGGGAGTTAAAGAGGCTATTTTTGTCTAAAAAGAGAATCCGTCGTTAAACAGAAATGGGGGAGTTAGACACAACTTGTCTCCCATCTATAATTCGATTCTCAAACAAAGAATCATTAGGACAGACAAGCCATTGCAGAGGGGTGGAGAGGGTCGTTTGGTCTTGAATAGGGAATTGGACGCCAGAGAAATTTGAAATACAAATAGACAGATTAGTTGATGGTTTCAGAGCTGTTTCAGTGTAGTGAGCGCCGCCTAGGGCTTTTAGATATGCTAATACAAGACGCCAGAGGAATTCATAAAACAAAAGAGAGTAGCGGGGATAGGTCAGAGCTTTGTTCAGGGTAGGTAGCTCCTCCCTTGCAGCTAGATATAAACAGGGTCGAACCAGCATGAGGGCCAGAGCTGACGAAGCCTCTCGGATGAGCGGCGAAACGTTTTCAACCAAACAAACTTTGTCCAGTTGACAAACTGAACTTCTCCTTTGATCAATAAAAATTAAGTGAAAAAACAATAACAAATACGGTACTCTAATATTTGATCATGTAATATGGAACCAGTGTTAAAAAGTAACTTTCAGTGATATGGGAATACCATATTTTTAAGCATATTTTTTTCTCATTTCATTTTATTACAATAAAGCAGTATAATCATATAAAAACAATTATAAAGAAAAGAGCCCATAGACAGCTGAGGGAGATGATGAATACGTCAAACACACTAAAAGTACAAATTTAACCATCAAAAGGACTTACAATGTCAATACAGTAAAAATCTGACTTAGTTTTGCTTTAATAGAGAAGAGTACGGTGGTCCCCCATAGTCTAATTTAAAACAAGCTATGATAATAAATTGGTATGAAAAAACTATAGTTTTTGCATGTTATATTATCAAAAACACAGAAGTAAGTTTAATCTTAGACACAATATAAATAGACCTATAAGACCACCTAGACTAGTATACAGCCATGGACACAGATATAACGCCACATGGTAATATAAAACAAAGTACTGTGATTTAATGTTGAAAATCACAATCTATTGTCTACAAATTGAACTTCTCCTTTTATCTATAAAGAGTGCTTTTGTTATCACTGTAGCATCAGAATTGGTATTGAGTATCAAGTCTATTCCTTGGTATTGAAATAGAGTTTTAAATGTGAATATTGTGACAACACTATGTGGATTCCTATAATTGAGTACCTGTGCTTGTAGTGGCAGGCCTGTTCCAGTCCCAGCCCCCCATGGCGTTCTGCTGCTGTATGTTAACTGTGGGGGTGGTGGGCGGGGCCGGAGAACTGCGCCCTGTTCCAAAATCAAAAAGTAGGTCACTGAAGGAGCACACTGTGAATGACCAAACCCTCTTAGTCCGATCACATGACAGCTCTGCCTGCCATGAGAGGAGATGGAGAGAAGCTGCGCCATGCGAAAAGTGCAAGATGGATTTAAGGGTGCACTATGTAATGTGTTTGTCTCCATGGAGTTACCACTGCCTCACCTCGAATGTTCCACAGTATGGCATTAAAATGAGCTATCTTCTTATTCAATTACAGGTGTCAGAATGAATTTTGTCCATGTACAGTATTTCCGAGCCCTGTGGTTAGGGCCCCCCCCCCCACCTAAAAGAGGGGGGTAGAGAATACTACCACCGTATTCCCTGCGTGTCGTAAAAGGTGACTAAAAGGGACGGGGCGAGAGGACTGGGAATCCTCTCCCCTGTAACTGTTTCCTAAAAACGGACATGTATGCCCTGTCTAGGCTACCCCACTATGGTGGGACACAGCCTTTGTATATAGATAGATAGACAGTATTTCCATATAATTGAAAGTGTGTATGGGATTGCCTCTCCACAGATGTGACCTGTAAGTTGGCCTGGTTGCAAACACTGATATGTATAATGTCATACTAACATTCTAAGCCAAAGCAATAACATTTTATATTTTTGAGAAAATGGTAAAACGGTGTATTTAGAATGTGAAATTTTTAAAGGGATATGCCACCCCCAGGTCAAACTTGGGCATCTCCCCACAGTCCAGAGACTAAAACAAGTGGTGGAAAGCGTTTTCCTGGTGACCCAGCCATTGTCCGAGTCTGTCGCCACTGACCGCCGCGGTATCTGCAGCTACTCCGCCTTAGACTGGAGTCTAACGTCGCCAGAGAAAGATTTCGGCCAAAAGGAATTAATTTGCTCGATGCGTTTCCCAATGGCTGGGTGACCAGAAAAACGCTTTCCACCACTTATTTTAGTCTCTGGACTGTGGGGAGATGCCCAAGTTTGACCTGGGGGTGGCATATCCCTTTAAAGAGAATATTGTAAGTACATGCTTCTTACCATGTGTTGTGTCTATGCATGATTTACTGTGAATTGTAATAATAATAATAACATGGTTTGACATTTCGCATGCAAGCTTAGTTCACAGAGTTCAAAATGCACCAGCCCATATGCGCAAAGCCAGTTTCTCCTCAAGCATCAATGCACAAAAACACACAAAACAGATAAGATTTGCAGAGCCATGCCTTCTCACATAGTACACACTAAAATACAGGCTCTTTCCTACATGCTTTTAATAACAGGTCACATTCACATGAGATCATAACATTCCAGCATGCTTATAGTTTAAAAGTGAAGGAGGGTCAGAATTATATGGTGTGGTAATTATATGCTGTTTGCAGACTTGTTTTTATGTTTAATATCTCTGTAATTATCAGGTCTCTTCATGTGAAACAAACACTGAAGTCCAATGTGTTTCCTGGCAGCCACAATGGACTACTCCTAAGTAGTGGTAGTATTATTTAAATAGACAGGCAAGATTTTTATCAGCTAAAAGGACTTAAAGGAGAATTAACGTTTTTTACAATCTGAGCCTTATTTCGGTAATAAAACAAGTTGTTTTACTCACCCATAGCACTTTGGTGTCATATGGAGCACTTCCAGAGATGTTTTAGATTTGCGATCTCCGTAATGTGAGTTCTCGGGGCAAATAATAATGCCCCAAGCGGTCTCCAAATAGCACAAACTTTAGCACTTTTCAAATCATAGAAGCTCAATGTCTTAGTCTACACTTTCGTTTGAGTCAAAAGTGGCCTGTAATCCGAGATTTATCCATAATTTACAGCTTTGATTTCATGTTTTGGTCCCGGGAGCTGAGAGTTAAATAAACTGTGACTCCGCACATGCGCACTGGCCTCCTCATCTACTCGAAACTATGGATAAATCTCGGATTACAGGCCACTTTTGACTCAAACGAAAGTGTAGACTAAGACATCGAGTTTCTATGATTTGAAAAGTGCTAAAGTTTGTGTTATTTGGAGACCGCAAACATGTGCCCCGAGAACTCACATTACGGAGATCGCAAATCTAAAACATCTCTGGAAGTGCTCCATATGACACCAAAGTTCTATGGGTGAGTAAAACAACTTGTTTTATTACCGAAATAAGGCTCAGATTGCAAAAAACGTTAATTCTCCTTTAAAGTGTGAGCTTTAAGTCATGTTATAATGCTGTTACCTCATCAAAAACACACCTGGAGTTGTGTTTTGTTTCATTCACACGTGTTTGAGTATTTCTGGATTATATAAAAATAATGTGATGAGGAAACAACATTATAACACAGATCAGAAAATAGCATAATATGGGCCCTTTAAAGTCACAAGTTTAATGGCAAATTTGTGAATTTATAACCAAAATTTTAAGGTTGAACATTTGTGGGTTTCCTGTTCATATATGAATTACCCACAGAGATATACAGGCCACTACCCTCTATCTGAAATAACATCAAATTTGACAATGTTATGAAAGCAAACTATTGACAATATGTATGGATTTCAACAATCCCACCCATTTCGAAGTCCATTCTGGTTCTGGAAGTAAATTTTCCATTCATTTTTCCCATAGGCTTTTCAAAAAAAATTCCAATATTAAAGGGATATGCCACCCCCAGGTCAAATTTGGGCATCTCCCCACAGTCCAGAGACTAAAATAAGTGGTGGAAAGCGTTTTCCTGCTCACCCAGCCATTGTCCGAGTCTGTCGCCACTGACCGCCGCGGTATCTGCAGCTACTCCGCCTTAGACTGGAGTCTAACGTAGCCAGAGAAAGATTTCGGCCAAAAGGAATTAATTTGCTCGATGCGTTTCCCAATTACTTTGTGTGTAGTGCGCATTCATATCGAGTGCAAATAAATGTGCAAATCAACACGGAGAGCTTGACTTGGTCATTTTGGGTGGGAACTATTTTCCAGTGCGTAAGAATACAGCCGTATCACGCACCACGTTGTGCAACAGGGGAACTCCCTTCCCGGTGCGTAACTGGGATTCCCCTGGTAGCGTGCTGCGTGATACGGCTGTATTCTTACGCACTGGAAAATAGTTCCCACCCAAAATGACCAAGGCAAGCTCTCCGTGTTGATTTGCACATTTATTTGCACTCGATATGAATGCGCACTACACACAAAGTAATTGGGAAACGCATCGAGCAAATTAATTCCTTTTGGCCGAAATCTTTCTCTGGCTACGTTAGACTCCATTCTAAGGCGGAGGAGCACCAGATACCGCGGCGGTCAGTGGCGACAGACTCGGACAATGGCTGGGTGAGCAGGAAAACGCTTTCCACCACTTATTTTAGTCTCTGGACTGTGGGGAGATGCCCAAATTTGACCTGGGGGTGGCATATCCCTTTAAGAGTTCAAAGGCGTCACAGAGGCTAAACAGCTACGAGCTAATAATGCGCATAATGTTTTAAAGGAAAAGTAACGTTTTTTACAATTTGAGCCTTATTTCGGCAATAAAACAAGTTGTTTTACTCACCCATAGCACTTTGGTGTCATATGGAGCATTTCCGGAGATGTTTTAGATTAGCGTTAGGCTAACGCCGTTAGCCTAGCGCGACTTATAGCCATAGCTCGGGGCATTCCCTGAGCATGTAATATGCCCCGTGCGGGCTCCAAATAACACAAACTTTAGCACTTTTCAAATCATAGAAGCTCGATGTCTTTAGTCTACGATTTCGTTTGGTCAAAAGTGGCCTGTAATTCGAGATTTAGCCATAGTTTTGAGTAGATGAGGACGCCAGTGCGCATGCGCGGAGTGTGCTCTCAGCTCCCGGGACCCAAACATGGAACGCAAAGCTCTAAACTATGGATAAATCTCGGATTACAGGCCACTTTTGATTCAAACGAAATCGTAGACTAAAGACATCGAGCTTCTATGATTTGAAAAGTGCTAAAGTTTGTGTTATTTGGAGCCCGCACGGGGCATATTACATGCTCAGGGAATGCCCCGAGCTATGGCTATAAGTCGCGCTAGGCTAACGGCGTTAGCCTAACGCTAATCTAAAACATCTCCGGAAATGCTCGATATGACACCAAAGTGATATGGGTGAGTAAAACAACTTGTTTTATTGCCGAAATAAGGCTCAAATTGTAAAAAACGTTACTTTTCCTTTAAGTCCAAAAAGCATGTTTAAAATGCAAAATTCAAGCAGTTTATCAAGTTTGAGAAACCAATTTTAAATGAAATAGTAGGTTTTGTGGTCATTACCTATAGCTGATTAGCCCTGAGCAAGCTTTCAAACAAATATATATTTTTTGGAAAGTCTATGAGAAAAATGAATGGGAAATTTACATCTGTTCACTGTTGAGCTCCACTGGACATATAAATAAAGTAAAGTAGAGATAAATAAGATCTTAAAGCAGCACAGAGCAGCGTAGCATGCCTTACCCTGACCTGTGGGCTGCAGGGTGGGCGACGGAGAGCGAGCAGCATGCAGAAATGGGTCAGGCTGCCCCACGTTACCTGGTCCTAAGAGAGAGCCCATCATGTCCTGTGGCTTCGGCATGGGCCCCGCGCCAAATGGGTCGAACGCTGGAGAGAAAGAAGAAGTTAGTTCATGTGTTTTCAGTGAGTAAAATCTGTACTGTGTAACTTTTTGGTTGGGGGTCTGTCTCCTGCTTGTTTCTATGGATGTGTCATTGCTCTGCCTGGAATGTTCCACAGTATGACACTTAAAGCCCCAGTGTGTAGGATTCGTGGCGCATAGGTGGATGGTGCTATTGCACTTTCTGTTTTAGCTACGGCAGACCTCGAGGGACCCGCGCACCGCTACTGTATAAATAAAACGCGGTCCCGTTTTTTTTTTTTCTTTTCTCATGAAAACACACATTCCCGATCATGTACCATGACACTCTACACATCAAATGAAACCTTACAGTCTCCTCTTTTAGACTATGCAATTCATTTCCCTGCAAAACAATCAGTCCCAGAGCACATGGGGCTTTTATACGGAAAAGCACAAAACGAGGTTAGCTTACCTTAGAATGCTTTGCACAGGTCAAACTCTGTATTTCACCATAAACTTGCTCTCAATTTGTCCGTAAGGATCCAGCGAATAAAATCCAGTAAAACAATTTAGTCCAAAACACGTGTTAGATCCATTACGACGTCTGATCCGGCAGCATGCTTGTGTTGTTTACCCAAAACCACGAGCCTTGCCGAAGGCGGAGCCCAAATGTCCTTCTGCGGCTCTCGTATTCAAAATGGCTGCCTCTGCATGGGGAAGATCCCCCTTTTATGTGACTATATCTAAGTCCAAAAGAATACTTTGATTTCATGATGGAAGTGAAAAGGCTTGGAAAACAATGTATTTTTGAATGGGTATCTTCAATTTCAGTAATTAACGGGTAAAAATCTTACACACTGTCCCTTTAACAGTTCTACTATACATTTATTCAATAACAGCTCAAAAAATAATAATAATAAAATAAAATAAAATAAAAACAGGCATTCTGGGATTGCCTCTCCACGGATTTGACCTGTAACTTGGTCTGGTTTGGTCTCCATGAAGATAGAAATTTTTAATGCCATATTGTGAAACATTCCAGACAAAGCAGTAACCTCTTCATGGTGAAAAGCATTTGACGGACCCTCCACCAGAAAAGTTACACAATGCAACTTTGAGATAAATATATAGGTATAGTCACATGATATCTGTCAGTACATTTGCTCAGTGTTGTTCAGTGTTTGCCCGACTAGCCAGTCCCTCCTACATTCTGAACCACTGTCCTAACTTGGGACAGTCCAATCACATCTGGAATGGGACAATAGAGCAGGAAAATCCTGCTTCCAAACTTGAGATGATCCAACCACAGTCGCTAATCTGTATCTGTATGTGTCTCTCAAAAGTTCTCTCAAAAAATCTTTTATCATTCAGAACAAAAAAATATAACTTATTTTACCTGAGATAATAGTTTGGTGCTTCTATTGTTGCTTCTCAGTTCTTTTTTACGTGTAAGCAGCCACGTTTGTTTTTGATGTGAACAGAGCATGCATCTCTCTGATTGGTTAATCCATCTGTCAATCACGCCCTCTGAAATCAGGGAGACAGGATACGGCTCCAGATCTTTGTAAAGTTTAGTCAAAGAGTGTGGTTCTGGTTGGACAGGCAACTAATTTGTAGTATGTGCCTCTCAAATGTGTAAGACATCTCCTCTAGAATGTTCTTGTATCACTCGGTACAAAATATGTCACTTATTTCAAGTTAAGTTTAAGGTACACATTTATTTAGTGTCCCCGTAGGGAAATTTGTCCCCTGCATTTGTCATGTCCTCCCAGTGCTGCTGGAGAGATGACAGACCATGCTTTTCTCTAATTAACTAACAGGGTTTACCCGCCTGTCAATCACGCTGTTCTGAAATCAGGGAGACAGGACACAGAGCTCCCGACATTTCTGGCATTTTGTTACAGGGCAGAAATAGAGTTTTATGTCCCAAAGCTCAGAACTTAGACTTAGAAAAATAAGTAATAAAAATCTAAATCTATTTTATTTAGACTTTTACTTATACATTTATATAATTATGCCTTATTTGACACCTGTCTTTTTTGCTACTTATCTAAAATTTATTTTTTACTCTTTGTTTTTACATTATATTGTGATGTGTGCACTGCTGTGTCCAAATAATTTCCCTTGTGGATCAATAAAGTTTGTCTAACCAAATTAACTGTTTCTAGATCTAAACATAAATCTAACCTTAACATGACAGTGAAATATATAGGTCAAAAATAAACATTCGTCCAAAAAACATTTAGACTTAGATGTACACAAACTTTGGGAAAAATACTGTGATACTGTATTTATTAACAGTATATTGAATAAAATGGATTTTGTCTTATCACAGTTGCATTTAAATGTGAGTGCAAAAACAGACAAAAACAGCTTAATTTTTGTGGGTCAGATGTTGTTTTATTTTCTTCACTGATTCTGTGCAGTTTGAACCCTAAATTTTATGATCAAGTAATGCAGTGTATTCCTCCCATTTTAGAAAAGTAATTAAACTCTGAATACCAACAAATGAAAGAGAACTGTACCGGAATACTATTACTCAAGTTAGGGATGCAAATTATCGATTAATTCATTCATCTATAGTTGATTGACCTTATCGATCGACTTACGATTAACTGATAAGCGGCGTTTTTCACCTGAATTTTAGTGTTTCAATAGGGTCTTTAAGAATATAAGCTATAGTAACATAACACTGAGTCATAAATATATCATAGTATTATTATATTGTATATTCCTCAATTAATTATTCCTTAGTAAAAAGCAGACAAATGTATTGATGCTGAATAACAAAATACATTCTTTATTGAAAATAAATTGAGGACTGGCTCAGTTGTTGCACTTACAGCATGGAAATCTTGAAATTAAAAGGAACAGAAGAAATTAAATAACAGAATGTTATTTAGTCTGCATATTATGATGAAACCAGTGAATCCAGATCATACCGAATCATATTTTTAGGACATTCAACATTTATTTTGAACTAAGGCATCAACAATATTTCTCTCCCTTAATCTGTGAAGGGTTACAGTACAAAATATACATTTCACAGGGCCCCTGGACACAGCATAAAACATTACAGGGCCTCAAACCAGAACAATCAAGAAATTATAAAAGCATGTAAGTGACATGCTTTTATAATTTCAAAAATATATGGTTCTAGGTCCAGCTCTACTGTGAGTTGTACGGCAACATCCAGAGAGGAAAGGGTTACATGATGTAACGCTATGGTCTTTCTCGCGAGTGGGTTCGCATCTCGTGTTCACATTCCAGAGTAGCGCCCTCTAGCGATTAGCTACAATTAATGCATTTTGTTCGGCCAACGTCTTGATCGACAATTAATTGTAAGTCGATGAATTGTTGACATCCCTAACTCATGTATATATGTGTATTCTGAGGACGTATTCTCGGTACAGGTATTCATTTACTTCCCAACACTGATAGACTCTTACCTGGTGCCGGCGATGGGCAGGGCGAGGCAGTGCTGGGGGGTGCCCTCTGTGGAGTGGACTGGGCAGATGAGGTGGCACTGGTGGGCTGTGGGGGGGCTCCGAACAGATCTCCGAGCAGGTCCGTGGTCCCGGCTGCAGCAGAAGAAGAGGATGAGGAGGGGGGTGGAGCTGTGGAGCAGGGGGCACTGATGTCCTCTCCTCCCAGCCCCAGCAGGTCCACGTCCTCTGGGGGGGCAGGCTCGGCGGGGGCTGGGGGGCCCGGTTTGGAGGAGGGGGCTGTGCTGGTGCTGCTCCTCTGACTGGACAGAGACAGCATTTCATCGTCCGAGGGCTCACTCTCCTCTCCTTTGCCTTTTGGTCGGCTTGGCTCTGCAGGAAAATAAGAACATTGTCAAAAAATTCAATTGATGAAATGACATACACTTTCATTAACTGGAACCACTTTATAATAACTATACCTTAATTAGCCTTAATAATTAGCGTAAACAAATACTTAATTTACTTAATTGTTGTTCTTTTTTTTCTGTTTTTTTTTTTTTTTTTTTTTTAGAATTATTCAGTCCTAGGCACTCCTTTATTAAGTCGTTATGGTTACGAGTTACACACATTATAGTAATTGCTGAGCCTTTATCATAAAACATTTGCTCATTATGAATTAACTCATTGTTCTTGCTTTATTAAGGCTGTTAAAACTGTAGTTAGTATAAAGTGTTACCCATTAATTTACTCACTAAGGAGCATATACACAGTACTAAATAGGGGATATCAAGATAAAGTAACTGCTATCTATACTCCTATATCAAGCACAAGCTGACCTAGTGCCTATGGTTTACGCAGGGTGATGTCTAATTCACACTTTGCCATTGAATACTTTTAAAAGCTACAATCCAATTAATCCAAGTTAACAACCTTAACAAAAAGGGCCTCTATAAAATTAACCATACTAGCTAAACACACCAGAAAACATTTACAGAAACTATAGGGTATTCAAATTGAATATGACTATATATGAGGGATTTGTTATACATTCTAAATTATATACAGTGGTACCTCACCTTACGAAATTAATTCGTTCCAGAAGTGGTTTCGTAACGTGAAAAATTCGTAAGTTGAGTAGCTATTTCAATGGAAAAAGCCTGATTCGTTTCAAGGCCCCGATCCAAGTTTTTTTTTTTTTATAGTGTAACTTTTTTTATAGTGTAACATTGTGTTCTGTGTTTCTCACATTTGTCTCTTGTTTAAACACTCAAACTTTCATAGATTTTCAACAAAATGTATTAACAGTGAAGTGTGGGGGGGGGGAGACTGCGCTCTGACACATGTGTGATAGCGCACATGACCCAGCGCGGGGGTGACAGCAGGTCTAGACCAAGGTCTAAACCTGGACTGGACCAGGACTAAACCTGGACTAAACCTGGACTAAACCAGGACTAAACCTGGACTAGACCAGGTGGATTAAAGCAGCGAGGAGGGGACTGCACGCAGTCTGAGCGCATGAACGCATGAATGAGACCCATGCAAGAGCCGCGGGCTCCTCCTGATTTAGTCCAGGTTTAGTCCTGGTTTAGTCCAGACCACCGCGGCTCCTCCTGGTTTAGTCCAGGTTTAGTCCTGGTTTAGTCCAGACCACCGCGGCTCCTCTAGACCTCCTCTAGACCTGGTCAGGTCTAGAGGAGGTCTAGACCACCGCGGCTCTTGCATGGGTCTCGTTCATGCGTTCATGCGCTCAGACTGCGTGCAGTCCCCTCCTCGCTGCTTTAATCCACCTGGTCTAGTCCTGGTTTAGTCCTGGTTTAGTCCTGGTTTAGTCCTGGTTTAGTCCTGGTCCAGTCCAGGTTTAGACCTTGTCAGAGCGCAGTCTTCTCCCCCCTCCCCCTTCCCCCCACACTTCACTATTAATAATTTTGTTGAAAATCTATGAAAGTTTGAGTGTTTAAACGAGAGACAAATGTGAGAAAAGTTTAAATCCAGTCTGAGAAAAGCGTATAATGTGTGTGGCTGAGCGCGCATTATTTGAATTTTTGAGATTTCGCGTTTCATAACTTGAATTTTCTTTCGTATCTAGAGACCAAAATTTACCGTGAAGGCGTTTCGTAACTTGAAATTTTCATTTGTTGGGTCATTCGTAAGGTGAGGTACCACTGTATATGCATCACTAAAAGGCACTTTCTAGGACCATTGGCTCTAGTCTAAAGTCTTACCCTCCAAATCCAAGCCCTCCATTTCATCTTGAAGGAGCAAAATCAGGATCAGTATTTCAGAATATGTTTGTCAATTATTCTATATTCTAGGAAACTGTGTGTAAATAGCGTACTAAATATTAAACAAGGATATTTTCAATGATTTGTATTGTTTTGTTGCATTTTCCTTATGTTTTGGGATGATGAGAAGTGGACAGTAAGGTGTATCCATGACACTTGTTGTCATGGATACATTATTGTCTGATACCATGCACCGACCTAAACCATGAACCCAATCTATTTCCACCCATATCTGAACTAATAGTAAAGGATTTACATCATGGGGACCTGATTTTTATCCCCATAATGAAGGCGGCCCCCATGATGTGAGTGTGTCTACTGAGATTAGTCTCCACAACGTGATAAATACCCAGTCAGCAGAAAAGTTACATAGTGCAGCTTTAATTCATGTTATAATGGATATACTGGAGTTAGACTGTGTTTGAGGATTATCAGTAATAGATGTGTGAATGCAGAAGTTTACATTACCAGCTATAGCCAGGGCATCTTGGTGTTCTTGGTGGCAGGAGAAGAGCACATTTGGGCTCAGGTCTTTACAGGGAAACTGCTCCCAGGGCGGGGTCAGGTCCTTCTGTTTGTCCACCCCCTCCACCTCCACGTCCAGAATCACATGGAACAGCTGGGGGTACTTCTCTGGAGCATCACAGGCATCCAGCTCTGGCCTGTACGACACACACACACGGGGGAAATAATTAAAAGTATGAAAGTATATACACAAAAAAGCTATATTAAAGGTGCACTGTGTAACTTTTTGGTCGGTGGTCCTTCACCTGCTATGGATATGCCACTGCTCTACCTGGAATGTTCCACAGTATGACATTAAATTGCTCTACCTTACATTTATTCAATTACAGGTGGTTTTACAGCTCAAAAATACCTAAAAAAAAACAGGCATTCTGACTGTGAGCGGAGTCACCTCCCCACAGACCTGTAACTTGCTCTGGTTTGATCTTCATGCAGATAGACAGGTTTAATGCCATACTGTGAAACATTACAGTTGAAGTAATAATATCTTTATGGAGAAAAACATCTGATGACCCTCCACCGGAAAAGTTACACAATGCATCTTTTTTGTGTCTGCGATGTAGTTATAATCTATGACATCTATGTTAATATATGTTAAAGGTCCCATGGCATGAAATTTTCAGTTTCTGAGGTTTTTGAACGTTAATGTGAGCTCCCCTACCCTGTTTAGACCCCCCCTTCCCCCCATGGCTAAAAGTTGAGAAATGTGTAAACTGAGCATTTGCGATCCTTATCTGCGTTAAAAAGGCAGCTTAAACGGGCGATTCTGAACAAGGCTGGTTTCTGACACACTCCAGGAAAAATGCAAATGCAGTTCCACCGCCCGTCTGTGTTTCTACCCACACTCTCTGGAAATCACGCCCAGAGAGTTTGGACCGCGAACGAGCTACGCAATGCGAGATGCGGTTTTTTATTTGCCTGGAGGCACGTGAGAGTGTTTCCAGGCTCGGATGTCCTTTATCCGAGCCACCGATCCTCTGAAACAGCAGTGGTTTAATTTTATTTTCTGTGGAAATGTGTTTATTTTTCAATGGAAATCGTCTCATATCTCCCTCCACGCAAAAACGCGGAAGTGGAGCCAGCACACATTGCACCGCTGAAGAGGAAAGAGAAGAGAGTTTGGCCACAACCACCCGCTGCACTGGCCTATCTCTGTCTTCCTCATTTGCATTCAAGCAACAACGCCCAGAATAAAGTGTTTCAGAGAGATATTTTTGACTCTGACTGGTCTTTCTCATGCACTGAGTCTTGATTTTGAAGAAGGATTCATTTACAGTATTAGGGAACCATTAAAGGAAAAGTAACGTTTTTTACAATTTGAGCCTTATTTCGGTAATAAAACAAGTTGTTTTACTCACCCATATCACTTTGGTGTCATATGGAGCATTTCCGGAGATGTTTTAGATTAGCGTTAGGCTAACGCCGTTAGCCTAGCGCGAATTATAGCCATAGCTCGGGGCATTCCCCGAGCATGTAATATGCCCTGTGCGGGCTCCAAATAACACAAACTTTAGCACTTTTTAAATCATAGAAGCTCGATGTCTTTAGTCTACGATTTCGTTTGAATCAAAAGTGGCCTGTAATCCGAGATTTAGCCATAGTTTACAGCTATGCGTTCCATGTTTGGGTCCCGGGAGCTGAGAGCACACTCCGCGCATGCGCACTGGCGTCCTCATCTACTCGAAACTATGGCTAAATCTCGGATTACAGGCCACTTTTGACCAAACGAAATCGTAGACTAAGACATCGAGCTTCTATGATTTGAAAAGTGCTAAAGTTTGTGTTATCTGGAGCATATTACATGCTCGGGGAATGCCCCGAGCTATGGCTATAAGTCGCGCTAGGCTAACGGCGTTAGCCTAACGCTAATCTAAACATCTCTGGAAATGCTCCATATGACACCAAAGTGATATGGGTGAGTAAAACAACTTGTTTTATTACCGAAATAAGGCTCAAATTGTAAAAAAAAACGTTACTTTTCCTTTAAGGCGCCATATAAAAGCATCAAAAAGTACCATGTCATGGGACCTTTAATATTTGTCTAAAATGACTTAATAAAAGAACCAAGTCTGCTGATTTCTGCGTTAGTAAACTGTGGTGCCCAATGGGAGAAGGCATCAGTAATCTTCATCAGAAAAAAGACCCAGCAATGCTAACGGATAGCTGCAGATCACACAAGAATAGTGAATTTATTCATTTCATTCATTTGTACCAAAATGACTACACGACTACATGGTTAATGGGTGTGCTTTAAAGGTGCACAAACTTTTCTGGTGGAGAATGTGCCACCTGCTTATTGCACGTAGATACAGTATGCCTAGAATTTCCTGTAGTCCTGTATGTTATGAAACCACCAGGCCAAGTTACAGGCCAGGTCTACGGAGAGATGAGTGTATGTTTTTTCAAGGTATTTGGAACAATATACATTGCTGTAAATGAATAAATGCATCCATTCAAATGTTCAGCCCCATACTGTGGAATATTTTAAGCAAAGTATTAATATCCATGAAGCTGAGATATTTTTATTACTTATTTTCTATTTTATTTTGATTTGTACACATACATTTAGATAATGATGCTTTATGTGACACCAGTCAGAATTCTTTATTACCATTTATCTTTTTTAACCTTTGTTATAATAATAAATTGTGATGTGTGAGCTTCTGCATCCAAATAATTTCCCTTGTGGATCAATAAAGTTTAAGTCTAAGTCTATGGAGGCAAGCAGGTGGCAAACCCTCCACCAGAAAAGCTACACAGTGCGCTTTTAACTGTTAATGCAGACAGGGAACTTACTTGTTAAACTTTAATACAGTGGTGCCAGGAGCGATGAAGCCGGTGTGGAATTGGATCTGGAATATTTGAGTGTTGGACGTCTGAAAAAGAAGAAAATATGCAAATTAAAGTCAGTGCATTGGTAGCCAGTCCTGTTATTACATAGCCATGTTTCAGCTCATTTTCAAAGGTGGAAAATGGAACCACTGCTCGTTGATTAACACATTTTCCTTAATTCAGTATTGATGCCATGATTAAAAAGCTCAAATTCTAACCATTCTAGAAGACTAATTTCAGTTCGATATATACTCCAAAAATATAAAAAGAAATGATTTGGTTGTTTTAGTCACATTAACTGTTCTTTATACTGTATGCCATAAGTTCATAAAGCTAGTCACATGTCGCCAAAGTGAATTAAGGATTTTACAGTTATATGGTCTAAGTGTCCACAATGAATACATGAAAATTGTGATGTTTCTTCTCATCATAACACTAAAATTTGATATTGTGTGTTGACATGTCTGGTCCACCATTATGTAGTGGACCAGACCTCACTCTAAATGCTTTATGAAAGTGTATTTTGTCACTAAATCATACATTTTATCAGCTAAATTTCATTGTATCTGCAGAACTATCGGGGTATACACTGACTGATTTTATTTCAAGCTTATGACAGAAAATTTGACTTTCACCTTTAGTTTACAACATTGAAATAGTCTGATTGTAGATTAATGATTCATATTAGAATTAACATTTTATAATAGCTATGATTATTGACATATGGACAATGTTCCCCCTAATTTTCCATGTGTCTGAGAAAACACACTAAATCTCTGAGCATTCCTTGGACCCCTGTGAGCGACATCCGACATGCACACTGTGGCCACACCAGAATCACATCTGAGATAATTGCAAGTTACATAGGTTATTCATCAAATAACTGCAGTGATTTTCATGAGATTACTTTTAATATAACTGATTTTTTTTTTTGGTCCACTTAGAATGACAAAGACAAAAATCTGTCCATGAGCTTTGTACATATTGTATGTCAGTGAGAGGGTCCTGCTGTGGTCAGTGAAACATTGAACATTACAATATTTGAAAAATAACCTCATACATATATATATTAAATTATAGTGTATAAACCTGTAAAACCACATGAAGAGAGGAGAAATTCAATATGTCAACTGGACAAAGTTTATTTGGTCGAAAGCGTTTCGCAGCTCATTTGCTTCGCAGCGCGGATGAGCTGCGAAACGTTTTCGACCAAATAAACTTTGTCCACTGAGGGATTCTTCACACAACATGAAGAGAGATTTTTTTCAGCTTGATAAATATAGCCTGCATATATAGTAGCTGCAGATTTTTTAGGGATTGCCACTATAAGATGAGTCTTTCCCAAAATAATGATCTCCAAAATAAGTATACATTTTTATCACTTTATATCTTCCTTTTTAATCATCAGCCTATTTAAGTAATTTTCTGTGAGTGACAGAGCTCTGTGGAATAACGCTCTGGAGAGAGGATTCACACTTTGAGAAAGTCCTGTTTTTTTGGGGTTTTTTTGGCTCACAAAAAACTATGATTGGGACAGAAAAAAGAAAACAGCTGAGGATTACATTATGGCTCTACCTGTCTCCTCTTCTGTTCTTCTCTACATGGAGTGTGTGCGGCAGCGCTCCAGTCGGCTGGTGCGGACCTGCCGTTGCTCGAAGATGTGCAGGACAACTACGGTCATACTGAAGGAAGCGAGCGAAATGCGATCGAAATGTGTCTGTTTTTAGTTGGCTTGTTCCTAACGCGTGTGCACATTCACATGTGCAACCTGAATCTATCAGACTGGATTCCGTGTGTCAAACCAGCGCTGAGTTCAGGTTAGATTTTATTTTATGCGCTGAAAAGAATTTGATGTGTGCACTGAACGTCTGGGCAGTGCGCAATTGCGCATGCGCGCACCTTAAAGGGAACATTGCATATGGAGTGTTGTTTATGACATGCCTGTCTGTTCCATACCATCCATTCTAGAGTAAAATCATTAATAACGATTGTACCTTGGCCTGCAGACGTCCTCCTATAGTTGACCTCATGTGATAGACTGCAATCACCACATCTCCCTGTACACTCACTCCAAGGTTAAACACCACTTTGCCCTCCTGGACCCGGTGCTCTCTGCAATTAAAACAATATACACTCAACAAAAATATAAACGCAACACTTTTGTTTTTGCTCCCATTTTTCCTGAGATGGATCCAAAGATCCAAAATTCACTCCAGATACACAACACTACCATTTCTCTCAAACATTGTTCACAAATCTGTCCAAATGTGTGACAGCGAGCACCTCTGCCCCGCCGAGACAATCCACCCCACCTCACAGGTGCGCCACATCAAGATGCCGATCCGACATCATGACCAGTGCACAGGTGCACCCCAGACTGCCCACAATAAAAGGCCACCCCGAAATTTGCATTTTTTTTTTGCTTTATTGGGGGTCTGGGGACTCAGAACCAGTCAGTATCTGGTGTGACCACCATTTGCCTCATGCAGTGCAACACATCTTCTTCACATAGAGTTTATCAGATTGTCAATTGTGGCCTGTGGAATGTTGGGCCACTCCTCTTCAAAGGCTGTTATGGATGAAGAACACAGGTGCATTTTATTGATGGCATTTTGAATGCACAGAGATACCGTGATGAGATCCTGAGGCCCATTGTTGTGCCATACGTCCATGAACATCACCTCATGTTTCAGCAAGATAATGCACGGCCCCATGTTGCAAGGATCTGTACACAATTCTTGGAAGCTGAAAATGTCCCAGTTCTTGCATGGCCAGCATACTCACCGGACATGTCACCCATTGAGCATGTTTGGGATGTGCCTGACCGGCGTATACGACAGCGTGTACCAGCTCCCACTAATATCCAGCAACTTCGCACAGACATTGAAGAGGAGTGGACCAACATTCCACAGGCCACAACTGACAATCTGATAAACTCTATGCGAAGAAGATGTGTTGCACTGCATGAGGCAAATGGTGGTCACACCAGATAGTGACTGGTTCTGAGTCCCCAGACCCCCAATAAAGCAAAAAAAAAAAAATGCACATTTCGGGGTGGCCTTTTATTGTGGGCAGTCTGGGGCGCACCTGTGCACTGGTCATGATGTCGGATCGGCATCTTGATGTGGCGCACCTGTGAGGTGGGGTGGATTGTCTCGGCGGGGCAGAGGTGCTCGCTGTCACACATTTGGACAGATTTGTGAACAATGTTTGAGAGAAAAGTGTTGTGTATCTGGAGTGAATTTTGGATCTTTGGGTCCATCTCAGGAAAAATGGGAGCAAAAACAAAAGTGTTGCGTTTGTATTTTTGTTGAGTATATTTAGATTAACCAGCAGGGCTGCAACAAATGATTTTAGTAGTTGATCAATTTTTCCATTAGTCATCAAGTCAAACCATTATTTCTATTTTACAGTGAGACTTTTTAAAGACATTATCAGCTAAATAAAAGTTGAAATATGGTGAATAAAGGCGTCTAGAGTATTATTGATGAAAGTTTGTTATGTAATTATACTTTTGATTTAATAATGCCACTGCCTTTGTTATAAAAGGTATTTTCATGTGTGTTTTAGAGTCTGCATAGTCCAGATCACAATTATGATTATTAAAATACAATGACTATGATTATTTGTTGTTGTTATTTGCTCTCCCTTCAAAGCGGTATCACAACACAATTGGCGTGCATTTCACTGTGTACAGTTTTGTATTGTTTTTGTATATTTATGGAGAACAACATGGTAGAAAGCTTATATATATATATATATATATATATATATATATATATTTATTTATTTTTTTATTTTTTATTTTTTTTCATAATATCCCCTCTTTAATATTGTTAAAATGCAGATTTTTGCATTATTTAGTGAGTTCTAGTGTCTAATTCATAATTAGTCAGTTAATCATTCCAGCCCTATTAAACACAATTTACCTCATCTTCTCATACTCTTGTGCTGTGGTGAAGATCTTGGTCTCCCCAATGAGGACGTCGCAAAATGGCCGACAGCCGGTGCGTTGCTTGTTGAAGTACGGGACGGGACTCATGGAGACGGCTTTGATGAGGAGAGGTTTGGAGTGGGGCAGACTGGGCTTCTCTGACACCATGCTGCACACATAACCTATATACCTAAAATGGACAAGGGACAGAGTGATCAGGCACACACTGCAATAATATACCCTATTGGCCCGAATATAAGACGACCCTGATTATAAGACGACCCCCTCTTTTTCAAGACTCAAGTTTGAAAAAAGACTTTTTGAACACCAAATTAAATTTTTACACAGAAAATAGCAGCTATTTATATATACAGCTTTTTTTTATACATATATATATATATATATATATATATATATATATATATATATATACAGCTTTCTTTTTTTTTTTTTTTAGCTTTTTTTATATTTATATATACAGCTTCTCTCTGACTGTGAGCATTTTTTAGGCGATCTTTTTGAGCTCTCCATCTCGTACATTACACTCTGTGACACCATATTTCACAGCCGCTTTGCAGTTGTTTGAAGACTCTGCCTCATTTATCACCATCATCTTGAAGTTTGCATCATAACTTCTCCTCAGCTGCCGGTTCACCTGGCCGATCTTCGACCCACTTTTCTCCAGATTGTCACGACGTTTCTCCATTTTCTGTTATCTCTTCTCTTATTTTCTTCTCTTTTCTTTCTTACCGCTATTTTTTATTTTTCTTCTTCGTGACAGGGGTTCGCTTTGGCCTGTTGAGTTCAGTTCAGCATTCGCTTTAAAGATATCTGGCACCATCTAGCGTTGTGAATGGGTATAATGTCTAGACCGCGAATGTAAGACGACCCCCACTTTTTCAGTCTTATTTCAATGCAAAAAACACCGTCTTATATTCGGGCCAATACGGTAAATGCTGTAATTTCTTATTTGGAAAACAATAACATTCCAATATGAAAATCCTAATAAGGCTCCTATATTACGTAAAATTAATTCTTATGAGCTTTTATCCATGTTAGAATGTTGTTACGCTGCATTGATGTAGTCGCTGTACTGGACAGTTGTGGTAAAGAGGGAGCGGAGCCGAAAGGCAGTGCTCTCAATTTACCGTCAATCTACGTTCTTACCCTCACCCTCATGAGCTTTGGGTAATGACCGAAAGGACAAGATCGTAGATACAAGCAGCCGAAATGAGTTTCCTCCGCAGAGTGGCTGGGCCCTCCCTTAGAGATAGGGTGAGGAGCTCAGTCACACAGGAGGGGCTCGGAGTAGAGCTGCTGCTTCTCCACATCAAGAGGAGCAGCTGAGGTGGCTCGGGCATCTGTTCCGGATGCCTCCTGGTCGCCTCCCTCGGGAGGTGTTCCAGGCATGTCCCACCGGGAGGAGGCTCTGGGGAAGACGCAGGACGCGCTAGAGGGACTATGTCTCTCAGCTGGCCTGGGAACGCCTTGGGGTCCCCCGGAGGAGCTGGAGGAAGTGTCTGGGGTGAAGGAAGTCTGGGAGACCCTGCTAAGACTGTTGCCCACGTGACCCGATCCCCGGATAAGTGGAAGAAAATGGATGGACGGGATGGAGAAAACATACAGTACCTGGAGAATTTTGTTGTTTTGAGTATTTGTTTCATTCACACATGTTTGAGTAACAATTTATTATTAGTCTGTCTACATCCCCAAAGCTCAACATGTTCTGTTCTGTTTCTGTGATGTCATGACGTGGTAGTTTTCAAATGAACGGCTCCTTTAACCTTTAGTTCAGTAGAGACTGATAATTCCAGGGTTGAAATCACCCAAATGATTCTAGCAAGGATGTAAAAAAATTGCCAAACAAAAAATGTATACAATTCTTTGTAAAATCTTAAATATAGCACACTTATGTACGCTTTTGTAAAATGAGCAGTCCAACCTGTCATATGCACTATAGAATTATATTTACTTGATGAGGACGAATACAAAGCGGGCGCATTAGTCACTTTTCTATGAGGGAGGTTGATGGAGAAAAAACACTCACATACAGTATATGCATTTACACTTGGCATAGACATGAGCAGTGCAGCATAATTCACTCCCCACAGCGTATAAAAGTATGAAAGTAATAGTTTAGTGGTCTTTTATGAATGATTTTATTGCCACATTTCCATAAAATTACGATTGAAAACCCTACTGCAGCCTGGGCAAACACCAGCTACAGTAAAGGCTGACAGGACGATAAAATGTAAATACAAGAACGTGTGGTCAGCTGCTGAGTGCGGAGAAAATTTATCACTGGCCGTAATACTCTAAGCTTTAAAGGTGCATTGTGTAACTTTTTGGGCAGAGGTGTGGTTTAAAGTTATCCATAAAGTTACATTTTACACCTTATAGTGAAGTCAGTTAATGTGCACATGACAGGTTTTTTCTCATTCTTACTTGGTTTAGTTGAAAGGCATCTGTGGCTAATATTTATCATATAGTTTTACATCAGATATGTAAGTGTCAGGTTGTGGGGAAAAAAAAAGTTGAGAAGAAAAGTGCAAAACCACAAGAAGTAGTGCAGAGTTTGAAAATCAACACTGAAAATACAAACACTGAGTTAACAAAGTTGATGACTTCTCTTCTGTTTTTATTAGTCTAATCATAACTATTGTGTAATTTAGACAGGTTTATGTATTTGTTTACATTATGGTTGCTAGGTAACAGCTGAATGGAATTACCTCTGTGTGTCATATGTCACGTATCTGCTCTCCAACCAGGAAGTCAAATTATAAGCACACCAACTCAGCCTAAATATGCAGGATTTGTGTGTTAAAGGAAAAGTAACGTTTTTTACAATTTTAGCATTTCCGGAGATGTTTTAGATTAGCGTTAGGCTAACACCGTTAGCCTAGCGCGACTTATAGCCATAGCTCGGGGCATTCCCCGAGCATGTAATATGCCCCATGCGGGCTCCAAATAACACAAACTTTAGCACTTTTCAAATCATAGAAGCTCGATGTCTTTAGTCTACGATTTCGTTTGAATCAAAAGTGGCCTGTAATCCGAGATTTATCCATAGTTTACAGCTTTGCGTTCCATGTTTGGGTCCCGGGAGCTGAGAGCACACTATGCGCATGCGCACTGGCCTCCTCATCTACTCGAAACTATGGCTAAATCTCGGATTACAGGCCACTTTTGACCAAACGAAATCGTAGACTAAAGACATCGTGTTATCTGGAGCCCGCACGGGGCATATTACATGCTCGGGGAATGCCCCGAGCTATGGCTATAAGTCGCGCTAGGCTAACGGCGCTAGGCTAACGGCGTTAGCCTAACGCTAATCTAAAACATCTCCGGAAATGCTCCATATGACACCAAAGTGATATGGGTGAGTAAAACAACTTGTTTTATTACCGAAATAAGGCTAAAATTGTAAAAAAAAAAAACGTTACTTTTCCTTTAAACATGTGTGAATGAAACAAAACACAACTCCACTTCTGTTTGTGATGAACAAACATTATAACATAGATCAGAAAATAGTGTAAAATATAGGTGCTTTGAATTTTAATTTGTATACGCACTTTAAACAAACACAGACTTATCTGTCAAACCCACAGCAGTGTAAGCGTGTCGTGAAACAAACCTGCGGTGGGAGGGCCAGAGACCAGAGCCGGGCCTCTTGGCACTGAGCAGCTGCATGGCCGGGACGGGGCTGGTGAACAAGTGACAGAAGCAAAACATGGCACACACCAGAACACCTGAAGGAGCACGCCCATCCTAAAAAACACAAGGTATAAGAGAGTTAGTAAGAGTTCATGTTAAAGAAACATGTTACATACAGTAAATTTACACACTATACATACTAAATGTGTTATAGACAGACATTTTTAACCAATTTTCTTTTTATTTCTTTTTTTTTTGTATCATACTCTATTATGTAAAACAATTATATATCTGTATACTCTTTTTATTTTTAATAACCCGCAATAAGAGAAATCCGCGAAGTAGGACAACTTTATATTTTAAGAAGAAGAAGAAGAAAGAAGCTATGCCTTTATTAGTCCCACAGTGGGGAAATTCCATTTCTGCTTTTAACCCATCCTGTTATCAGGAGCAGTGAGCAGCACATTACTGCGCCCGGGGACCATCTCCATGATCTTCTTGCTTCGGCTTGGTCAGGACCTAAGCTGGAGGATTTACCTATGGTGCATGTTTTGGGTTGGTGGGGGAAACCGGAGTGCCCGGAGGAAACCCACCCAGACACGGGGAGAACATGCAAACTCCACACAGAAAGGCCCAGGCGACCCAGGGATCGAACCCAGACCATGCATGCAAACTCCACACAGAACACACACAGAAAGGTCTGGGCGACCCGGGGATCGAACCCGGAACCTTCTTGCTGTGAAGCATGAGCCACCGTGCCGCCATCATTATTCTACATGTTTTAAGGCTGTAAATGCCTCACCACACACATTATACACTTTTCTCAGACTGGAATTAACCTTTTCTCACATTTATCTCTCGTTTAAACACTCAAATTTTCATAGATTTTCAACAAAATGTATTAATAGTGAAGCGTGGGGGGAGACACGGCCCCGGAAGCCCCGCCGGACGCGCGAGGAGCACTGCCACGTCCAGGGACACGACGCCAACCAACCCCTTGGAGAAGTGCGCGACACGTGCCTCCCTCCTCGTGGACAAAATACAAAGCAGCATGAGCGGCGCGAGGCCGCGCGTACACCGGTGCTGCGAGCACGAGATCAAACCGCGGCGCCTGGACCATGCCTCCCCCTCAGGACTGCGTCCTCGTAGCCCGAGCCACAAACCGAACACGCACAAACGAACGCAAGAGCCGCACAAAACCAGAAAAGAGCCGCACGGGGTGATTTAATCCTGGTTTAGGCCTGGTCTAGACCTGGTTTAGTCCACGTTTAGTCCTGGTCTAGTCTC
This sequence comes from Paratrypauchen microcephalus, assembly GCA_036785185.1. Classification (NCBI taxonomy): domain Eukaryota; kingdom Metazoa; phylum Chordata; class Actinopteri; order Gobiiformes; family Gobiidae; genus Paratrypauchen; species Paratrypauchen microcephalus. Next base: position 220,740 of record JAVJIX010000142.1, read on the forward strand.
TTAGCCAATCAGGACGCAGAGCACAATGTTACACTATAAAAAAATGTTACACCATTAAAAAAAATAAAAATCCGCCAAACAGCGAGGGCGCGAACAGTGAACCGCGATAGAGCGAGGGACCACTGTAATCACAAATGTTTTTTTTAAATAATGCTAAAAATACAACTTAAATGAAAATACAGAAATCTAAACAGTCTAAAACAGTTCACCCCTCCAGGTTATAAAAATGGCCAACATTGGGCGCACTCCCCCTTTGTCTGGACAATGTGGTGAACCAGGTAAGTCAAGCAAATATGGATGTGTGTACCTGGAATGAATAAGCAAATAAAATCTATTTAAATGATTGTGTTAATTGGCAAATGAAGGTCCCATACTACACAAAATTGACTCTTGTGTGATTTAAGACATGTTATAATTCTGTTATCTGGAGTTGTTTTCATTTACACATGTTTGAGTAACTGCTACCTTTTACCTTTAGATCAGAAGAGATTGGCAATTCCAGGCCAATTCCAATTCGGGTTTGATATGATCCAAATGACGGTAATGAAGGTGTATGGAGTTTAAAAACATAGTGGAGCACTTCCTGTATCACCATATGACATCACACGAATGGTGGAAGATAGTGTTTTCCAAATGAAAAAATAACTGCCTAAATGTGCAGGACTTGTGTGTTAAACATCCATCCATCCATCCATTTTCTTCCTCTTATCCGGGGCCGGGTCGCGGGGGCAACAGTCTAAGCAGGGACTCCCAGACTTCCTTCACCCCGGACACTTCCTCCAGCTCCTCCGGGGAGAGCCCAAGGCGTTCCCAGGCCAGCCGGGACACATAGTCCCTCCAGCGTGTCCTGGGTCTTCCCCGGGGCCTCCTCCCGGTGGGACATGCCCGGAACACCTCCTGAGGGAGGCGTCCAGGAGGCATCCGAAACAGGCGCCCGAGCCACCTCAGCTGGCTCCTCTCGACGTGGAGGAGCAGCGGCTCTACTCCGAGCCCCTCCCGTGTGACTGAGCTCCTCACCCTATCTCTAAGGGTGCGCCCAGCCACTCTGTGGAGGAAACTCATTTCGGCCGCTTGTATCCGCGATCTCGTCCTTTCGGTCATTACCCAGAGCTCATGACCATAGGTGATAGATTGACCGGTAAATTGAGAGCTTCGCCTTTTGGCTCTGGGGACGTGTGTTAAACATGTGTAAATGAAACAACAACTCCAGGTATGTTTGTGATGAGGAAACATTCTAGCAGAAAATATTTTAATATGGTCCCTTTTTAAAGACTAACTGGTAATGGTCAGTCGTTTGGTTGAGTATGTGTTAAATTCAGCATCTGCCGGGTCACATGAGGTTACAGAGAGAAGCGTTATTGTGCAACACAGAGCCGCTTGCCAAGCCAAAGGCAAAGCTTTGGCAATCACTGCTTCACTGAATACCAATGAATACTGCTAAAACTGGACTAGCACATGGTTCAAATATTCAAAACTTCACTTAACTAGATGAAAATATGCTTGTTTTTGTAAAGTTGTAAAGTTGTAAAGTGCAGTGTGTAACTTTTACTGGTGGAGGGACTGTAAATGCTTTTCTCTGTAGAGATGTTGCACAGTATGACATTAAACAGCTGTATCTTACATTTATTCAATTACAGCTCAAAAATATCTATAAATACAGACATTCTGACTGAGCGGGGCTTTCACAGTGTGGTATTAAGCCTTTATCATTATGTAGACCAAACCAGGACAAAAGTTACAGGTTAGATTTGTGGAGCGGCAACCCCTGCTCAGTCAGAATGTGCCTGTTTTTCTAGGTATTTTTGAGCTATAAAACGACCTGTAACTGAATAAATCTAAGATAGAGCTGCTTAATGACATACTGTGGAACAGAACAGACAGAGCAATGACGTTTCCGTAGAAAAAAGCAGCTGACACATCTCTAACAGCAAAGTTACGCAGTGCACCTTTAATGTTAGCGCATAGAACATAGCATACCGAGCAGGTGATGACGCACACATTCTTGGGGTTTTGTTTGAGCCAGTTGTGCATGTTTTTACAGACAGCAAAGAGGTTGTGCAAACTGGGGGCCTGTCGGGAGGGCCAGTTACACTCGGAGACCTGGAAAACACAGAAAAAGTAGGTAAGCACGCAACGTTGATGAGTGAGCTACCGTACCCAAAACATATACACATATATGGCTGAAATGAATGTATTTGGGAAACGTTTGTACAACTTAAACTTGTGTATTCCTGTTTTAGGTGATTTAATATTTGGTTTTAAAATGTCCCTTTCATCTTTCTGCAACCCAAGGATATGTATACGTACTAGTATATATGTTTTTGTATTCCACTTTCTGAAAACTTGTATTAAAGATCCAATATTATTACACAAAATTGATTCTTGTGAGTTTTAAGCCATGTTATAATGGTGTTGCCTCCTCAAAAACAAGCCTGGAGCTCTGTTTTGTTTCATTCACACATGTTTGAGTAACATTTTATTTATTATTAGTCTGTCTGCAGCTCCAAAACTCAAAATGCTCTGTTCCACCTTGTAATATCATGAAGATGTCATGAATTTTATTGTTAACAGCTACATCTGTTCAGTAGATATTGGTAATTCCAGGGCAGAAATGATCCAAATGATTCTAGTGAAGATGTTTGGAGTTTAAAAACACAGTGGAGCACTTCCTGTATTACCACATGACATCAGAAAAGTAGAAGAGCGTGTTTTCTGTTTGAGAGCAGGACTTGGCCTAAATATGCAGTGTGAATGAAACAAAACACAACATTTACAACATAGATCAGAAAATAGTGTAATATGGGCCCTTTAAACTTCCAGTGTTCTCGGCTACTAATGTAAAGTGTCATATTCTGAAATTTCATCTGAGTGAGAGTCTCTTAAAGGGATAGTGCTTTTTTTAAAATGTTAATCTGTATGAGTTTCCTTCTAAAAGTTCCGTGTGTTGACACCGGCTTACCTCTGACAGTCTCAGCTGATCCCGGTTCGGCTCGCTTTCTGGAGCCCACGTAAGTAGGTCCGGTAACTTCCCTGGAACATGAAATAAAGCTTGTTTTTCTTCTCAAAACAAAACATTTGTTAGAAAGGTGATATATTTGCGTCTGAAACAGTTGTCCACGAAACATCCAGCAGAGTATTTCACATTCACGTATTGTCTCTCTCCACTGGTATCACTACGCCCATGTTAACTCTATCAGCCTGTTCACCTTCAGCGGATGTCTACGCCGAAGTTTACAAGTGAACAGGCTGATAGAGTTAACATGGGCGTAGTGATACGAGTGGAGAGAGACAATACGCGAATGTGAAATACGCTGCTGGATGTTTCGTGGACAACTGTTTGGGACGCAAATATATCATCTTTCTGACAAATGTTTTGTTTTGAGAAGAAAAACAAGCTTTATTTCATGTTCCAGGGAAGTTACCGGACCTACTTACGTGGGCTCCAGAAAGCGAGCCGAACCGGGATCAGCTGAGACTGTCAGAGGTAAACCGGTGTCAACACACGGAACTTTTAGAAGGAAACCCATACAGATTAACATTAAAAAAATGCACTATCCCTTTAACAGTTACGTGCAGATGAAGTATAAAAATAGTAGCTGACAGTTAGAATAAACTGTCTTAATAACAGGAAAGATAAACAAGTGATGAGTGTGTTGCATGAGTCATCTCTCCATCTTCATGCACCCATCTTGGTCAACTCCACAGACAACCTGTGTCCTCTCCACTTTTCTTGGATCAATATACAGTACAAAGGTAAAAGTAGAACTTAAATACAAATTTTAGATATCTGTACGTCACTTAAGACAATTTTACAGTGGATACTTTTTACTTCACTACATACTTTCTACTCCACTATCTTTTAGATCTGGACTGAAAAGTAAAAAGTACTTTTCTTTATGGTTTGAGACCTGTTGAAATGGCTGAGACTTTTTTTTTTTTAGCACATTTGAGTCTCCATCTCAATTTAGAGCAAACCAAATACACAAAAACTACTAGAACAATTAAGAAATCAATTTAATCCCGTAAAATCAGCTTCTTTTTTTAAAAAATAAAAATCACTACATTTCATCCTTAAATTGTTCTAAACATCTCTCCAAAATATTAGTAGTAGTAGTAGTATGATTAAAATGTATTATTTAACAGATACTTATAATACTTAAAGATCCCATGGTACTTCTTGATGCTTTTATATGGCTTCTTAATGGTTCCCTAATACTGTAAATGAATCCTTCTTCAAAATCAACACTCAGTGCATGAGAAAGACACATGTACACAGTCAGAGTCAGAATATCTCTCTGAACAACTCATTCTGGGCCTTGTTGCTTGAATGCAAATGAGAAGGACACAGATAGGGTTAGAGGAGCGGGGGGGGGGGTTCCTTGTTACTGTGCGCTGTCTCCCACTTCGGCGTTTTAAGAGCGTAGGAAGAAAGGAGAGGAATTTCAATGAAAAAAACACATTTTCACAGAAAATAAAATTAAACCACTGCTGTTTCAGAGGTCCAGAGGGTCGGGTAAAGGACTTCCGAGCCTAGAAACACTCGCATGTGCCTCCAGGCAAATAAAAAAACGCATTTCGCATTGCGTAGCTCCTTCGCGGTCCAAACTCTCTGGGCGTGATTTCCAGAGACAGGGGGTGGACGTCCAGACGGGGGTGAAACTGCATTTGCATTTCTTTTTTTGATGTTACGTAACAAAGCTGCCTTGTTCAGAATCGCCCGTTTGAGCTGTGTTTTTTTCAAACGCAGAAAAGGATCACAAATGCTCAGTTTAGACATTTCGCAACTTTTAGCCATGGGGGGGGGGGGCTAAACAGGGTAGGGGAGCTCACATTAACGTTCAAAATCCTCAGAAAGTGAAAATTTCATGCCATGGGACCTTTAAGCGCAGAGGAAGAAAGGAGAGCGTTTCAATGAAAAAAACACATTTTCACATAAAATAAAATTAAACCACTGCTGTTTCAGAGGTCCAGAGGGTCGGGTAAAGGACTTCCGAGCCTAGAAACACTTGCACGTGCCTCCAGGCAAATAAAAAAACGCATTTCGCATCGCGTAGCTCATTCGCGGTCCAAACTCTCTGGCCGTGATTTACAGAGATGGTGGGCAGACATCCAGACGGGGGGTGGAGCTGCATTTTTCAATGTGACGTCACATAGTTGCCTTGTTCAGAATCGCCCGTTTGAGCTGTGTTTTGCTCAGTTTAGACATTTCTCAACTTTTAACCATGGGGGGGGGGCCTAAACAGGATAGGGGAGCTCACATTAACGTTCAAAAACCTCAGAAAGTGAAAATTTCATGCCATGGGACCTTTAAGTAGATTTTCTCATGTGATACTTTTACTTTAACTTTTTGCTTCTGTATCGGCACTTTTACTTAACAACTTTTAGTAACAAAACTGAGTACTTCATCCACCACTGGGAGTATAGTATAACCTCCCTAATCCTTCATATTTGGGGATATTTTCCTATTTCCCATTCATTGCTGATTCCTCACCCTGTTGGAGAACTTGGCCCCACGGTAGTTGCGCTGTGACAGGTTGAAGACGGTGTAGTGGTCGGCATGGCGACTGTCCAGGAAGGAGCGGATGTCCTCCACGTGGTTCTGGTACCCAATCTGCACCGACTCTGCTGGGTACGTCATCACTGTAAGGGAAAAGAAGTTTAAGTTAGAGTTGGTGTTTATAGAGATGGGCAGTGATGAGATACATTTACGAAGCGCAACCCCTCCATTCCCAAAGATCTCTGCTTCCTCATCCAGACTTGTACACACAAAAAAAGGACTCAAAATAAACCACACGGTCATCACTATAATAACAGAATACACCACTATTTCCAGACAATAAAGATTAAAACCAAAAAAGCTACTAAAACATACAATATTTACAGGACTTTTTAAACTTTTTTGTAGTTGGTTCTTGTATGTCACCGGGCATGTGATTATATTGAATAAAAAATAAAAATAAATAAATGTACAAAGCATGATATATTGCTACAAGGGATGGGACAAGGTCTCGAGTTACAAGATCTCATGAGACAAAATTGCCACAAGACTGTGCACACATGATGAAAATGACCCCGTGAAATTTTTTCCCCCACATATTTTTACATTTGCTTTGGATACTTCGCTGAGTAACTCCTCTTGAAAAGCTGTAATACCAAAAAAAACAGTACCATAAAACAGTAACATACAATTTTGAAGTCAAACTTATGAACTGAATGGTACAATTTATTAAAATACTATCAAAATGTTGTCTTGTCTTGTTTTTGTGAGATGAAACTGTGACTCGTCCCATCCCTAATGGCTACAGAGAAATATTGCGACAAATTATAATACTTGAAACTACTTTATGCCACTGACTCGAAGCAGGATAATCCTAGTAAACAATTTTTAAACGGATGGAATCATTATAAAGCCTGAGTTGCAACAAATAAATGGCAGAATGAAGCTATAATTTGTCCTGGAAATTACTTTTCAACCCTCTAAAGCTCAAATTTAAATTTTTTTCTTGAAAGTAGCAGAAACCTCCTCACTATTGATTTACTATTACCACAAATACTGTATACACATCAGCAGCAAAATATAGTGTTCCAGCTTTCATGAATTGAACATTGATATATTAATTATCGTGACAGGCTTATACTTGGCAACCATTTGGAATAAATTGTACATGCTGTAAAAACTATATTGAGAAAGGAACCCCGGTCACATTATTGTCAGTGGGGATGAAAATTATAGTCTGCTGCATATCATAGTTAAGCCAAAACATGTTTATTTATGAGTCAAACAAAGACACTAACAAAAGTATGTTTACCTATAATCCTTGATGTGATGTATGCGATGTCCAGCTCTCCTTTTGTGTACCTGCAAGAGACAACGGACATATGGCTGAGTGTGTTAACAAGTTAACATTAATAATTACAGTCATACCTCACCTTACGAAAGACCCAACTAACGAATAATCCAAGTTACGAAACGCCTTCACTTAAAATTTTCGTCTCTAAATACGAAAGAAAATTCAAGTTACGAAACGCAAAATCTCAAAAATTCGCGTAATTCGCGCTCGAATGCGCGTTCGCCTTCGCGGCAGCCCGAATCCCCCATAGCGACTCAACTTACGAAAAATTCACATTACAAAACCACTTCTGGAACGAATTAATTTCGTAAGGTGAGGTATGACTGTACTTTATATCCTTTTTATAGAACCAGTTGTTGTTTTTGTTTTTGTGTAACTTTTCTGGTAAAGGTCCGGCACCTGCTTGACTCCATGTTTTTTCCTGAAATGTTCTACAGCATGACATTTAAAGATCCCATGACATGGTACTTCTTGATGCTTTTATATGGCTCCTTAATGGTTCCCTAATACTGTAAATGAATCCTTCTTCAAAATCAACACTCAGTGCATGAGAAACAGAGATAAGATGAGAAAGAGTAATTTTTCTCTCTCTGAACAGGCCATTCTGTGCGTTGTTGCTTGAATGCAAATGAGGAGAAAAGAGCTGGCCTATAGTAGAGGGTGGGGGCGTGGCCAAACTCTCCGCTCTCGCTCTGAGCCTCAGCTGATCCATTTCCATGTTTTTGCACGGGGTGAGAGATCAGAAGCGTTCCATTGAAAAATAAACACATTTCCACATAAAATAAAATTAAACCACTGCTGTTCAAAGGTCCAGAGGCTCAGATAAAGGACTTCCGAGCCTAGAAACACTCGGACGTGCCTCCAGGCAAATAAAAAAACGCATTTCGCATTGCCTAGCGCATTCGCAGTCCAAACTCTCTGGGCTTGATTTACAGAGACGCTGAGTTCAGACAGACGGGGGTGGAACTGCATTTGCATTTCTTTTTTCAATCTGACGTCAATAAGGTGCCTTGTTCAAAATCGCCCGTTTGAGCTCAGATTTTTTGTAACGCAGAAAAGGATTGCAAATGCTCAGTTTAGACATTTCGCAACTTTTAACCATGGGGGGGGGGCTAAACAGGGTAGGGGAGCTCACATTAACGTTCAAAAACCTCAGAAAGTGAAAATTTCTGACGCTTTTCATAGAAAATTGTAGCACAAAGCGCCTAATAACGCATGTATGTGTAAGATTTTGAATACTTCCACCAGAAAAGTTACACGGTGCACATTTAAGTGTTTTCTGACAATTTACTTGGAGGAGACATAAGTAGGGATGCACAGATTACAGATACTAGTATCAAATATCAGCACCGATACAGAGAGATTTGCTGGAATGGGTCCATGATATCGGTTACAGGCTGAGTTTGACCTAGAATGCTTCATAATGTTTGAACTTGTATTAATACAAAGCTGTTCAGTAGTGATTTGAATTGATACCACAGTTGGGTCTTTTGTGTAATAAATTAACTGTTTTAAGGAAATAAGTGGTACCATATATATCCTCCTGGGACCCGAAGAAAAAAGTGTATCTAAATTATTATTATTATTATTATTATTATTTTCTATTTGGAGGTAAATGAACACCTTAGCATTTACATTTTGTTAATTTTATTTTTATTCATAATGTTGTAACATGTCCTCTGTAACGGACTGTAATATTGTTAAATCCATGTGAAGTTAACAGCCTAACAGAAACATTTTTTTGTTTGTTTTGATGACCAACATCTCTGGCAAGCTTCTACAAACACCTCAAAAAAGTTTTTAGATTCCCTTTTAATTTCTTATTTATGTATTTACTTATTTATGTATTTATTTATGTATTTTTATTAATTTTTGTATTTATATTTTATTTATTATTTATTTGTTCACTTATTTGTGCATGTTTATTTATTATTTATATATTTATTTACTTATTTATGTATTTTTATGTTTGCTTTTTTTTTTTTAATCATAGTGCAGCCACAAACTAGAATCTTAAAACACTTAAAAGATTGTTCTTGTCCATGTGCACTATAAAGGACACAAATGAATGCGTCGGGTCTCAGGAGGATATATGCTATCAACAAATGCTTAAAGGTGTATTGTGTAACTTTTCTGGAGGAGGGTCTGTCATATGCTTTTCTCCATGGAGATGTTATTTCTTTGTCAGAAACGTTTCACAGTATGGCTTTAAACCTTTCTATCTTCATGGAGAAGCAACCAGGCCACGTTACAGGTTAGATCTGTGGAGAGGCAGCCCCGCTCACAGTCAGAATGCCTGTTTTTTTCCAGGTATGTTTGAGCAAGAAAAAGCAATAAAATTACTTGTAATTTCATAAATATAAGGTAGATCTGTGTAATGCCATTGTGGAACATTCTAAGTAGACCAATGACATCCATAGAAACAAACTGACCCCCAACCGAAAAGTTACTTTAACTTTAAAGATCCCATGACATGGTACTTCTTGATGCTTTTATATGGCTCCTTAATGGTTCCCTAATACTGTAAATGAATCCTTCTTCAAAATCAACACTCAGTGCATGAGAAACAGAGATAAGATGAGAAAGAGTCATTTTTCCTCTCTCTGAACAGGCCATAATGGGCGTTGTTGCTTGAATGCAAATGAGGAGAGGGTGGGGGCGTGGCCAAACTCTCCGCTCTCAGCTCTCAGCTGATCCATTTCCGTGTTTTTGCACGGGGGGAGAGATTTGAAGCGTTCCATTGAAAAATAAACACATTTCCACAGAAAATAAAATTAAACCACTGCTGTTCAAAGGTCCAGAGGCTCAGATAAAGGACTTCCGAGCCTAGAAACACTCGGACGTGCCTCCAGGCAAATAAAAAAACGCATTTCGCATTGCCTAGCGCATTCACAGTCCAAACTCCCTGGGCGTGATTTACAGAGATGCTGAGTACAGACAGACGGGGGTGGAACTGCATTTGCATTTCTTTTTTCGATCTGACGTCAATAAGTTTCCTTGTTCAAACTCGCCCGTTTGAGCTCCGATTTTTTCTAATGCAGAAAAGGATCGCAAATGCTCAGTTTAGACATTTCGCAACTTTTAGCCATGGGGGGGGGGAAAGCCTAAACAGGGTAGGGGAGCTCACATTAACGTTCAAAAACCTCAGAAAGTGAAAATTTCATGCCATGGGACCTTTAAAGGTGCATTGTGTATCAATATTGGTATCAGAACTGAAAAAGCTGCATCCCTAGACATAAGGTAAGAAAACATAACTGGTACAAAATGAACACCAGAAATACATTTTTTGAGTTACTGAAAAAGTGGCTGTATCATAACCATACATTTCTGGAACATTTTGAGCCCTGATGAAATGAGTGTTTGAATGTCCAGAAGGTGCAGCAGTCATGCATACATAACATTACACAGGGCTCCATGTGCACGCCGCCATTTTGAGGTCCACATCGCTGCCCAGCCAGGATCAAAGACAACATATGGAACTTATCCAACTGAGAGACGCTCATTTGTTCATGCTTCAGGAATAATATGATCAACCAATTTGACCAACCCTCCACCAGAGAAGTGACACAATGCACCTTTAAATTGGAAAGGTACACAATATTTTGTTTTCAAGTACAACCAGGACTAAACCGAGATTGACTGAACTAAACCTGGAGTCATGAATCAACTAGTGCAAAATACAGTAACATTACAAGGTGCAAGAAGATCACAAGAAAGGGTTAGGTGTTATTCTTGTAAATTTCTTGTTGATTTATATTAAAAGTAATGTGAATTTAGTGATGGGGGAGTCTGCCATGTGCTTGTTATTGCTTTATATGAAATGTTGCACAGTAAGGCTTTAGGTAAACATACCTTGGATTTATTCAATTATGTTTTTATTGCAAAAAAAAATGTATAGGCCCCATGTAGAATATAATGTAGACTTGTGAAGTATTGGACTTTACATTTGACTTTTTCGGGAGTCATGATGATAGTGATGGTTGTCTATGAGCTGAACAGTTGCTGGTAAAATTGGCCCACAGACTGTAACACGTTGCCTGGACAACACACTGAACACAAATCTGTATACTGAGACTTTGCTGGGACATCACGCTGGGAGTGTTCTACATGCATCTCTAATGGGGGCATATTTAGGAGTTACCATGGTGACACAATGCACACATTGGCACACGCAGTCAAAAAACTCCCTAAAGTCTGAAAACTTGAGAAAAACACTTAAAGGAGAATTAATGTTTTTTACAATCTGAGCCTTATTTCGGTAATAAAACAAGTTGTTTTACTCACCCATAGCACTTTGGTGTCATATGGAGCACTTCCAGAAATGTTTTGGATTTGCGATATCCGTAATGTGAGTTCTCGGGGCACATGTTTGCGGTCTCCAAATAACGCAAACTTTAGCACTTTTCAAATCATAGAAGCTCGATGTCTTAGTCTACACTTTCGTTTGAGTCAAAAGTGGCCTCTAATCCGAGATTTATCCATAATTTACAGCTTTATGTTTCATGTTTGGGTCCCGGGAGCTGAGAGTGAAATAAACTGTGACTCCGCACATGCGCACTGTCCTCCTCATCTACTCGAAATTATGGATAAATCTCGGATTACAGGCCAGTTTTGACTCAAACAAAAGCGTAGACTAAGACATCGAGCTTCTGTTATTTGAAAAGTGCTAAAGTTTGTGTTATTTGGAGACCGCAAACATTTGTCCCGAGAACTCACATTACGGAGATCGCAAATCTAAAACATCTCTGGAAGTGCTCCATATGACACCAAAGTGCTATGGGTGAGTAAAACAACTTGTTTTATTACCGAAATAAGGCTCAGATTGTAAAAAACGTTAATTCTCCTTTAACAGTTGTATTTCCAGCAAAGTCCCTTCTTTCTGATCTGATTGTGTTTATAAAAAAACACAGATTAAAGTCTAATAAAGCATCAGACATAGCAGCGCCTACAGTTAGCATCATAATCCCGGGTAATATTAATGCCATCAGCTGCAAAGTATCAATTTTGGTAATAACAGAACTGCAAATTAAAATTCCAACCGGTAGCGCACCATCGCATTTTTGTACTGATGCCCCCTACTGGCCACTCCATTAACCTGCAGCGGCTTTCCTACATTAAAAGAGAGACCCGATATAAAAGTCAGTCAAGGATACACGTCCACTGAGATGGATTGTGCCTGGCATAGGGAGGGGTGTGGTGGGTATCAGGATGAGAGACGGGGCATGGGGGTTGTCTGGGTGGGCACCAAGGACACTAAAGTCATTCAGAAATCTGCCCCCTCCCCCCTGTCTGTATACCACATGGAGAGGTGGTGTCCCCAGATTGGTTTCTTGACAAAATTTTCTTGTCGGCCAGGTAAACAAACAAGCAGGTCAGAGGAGTTTAATTATTCAAGAGGGCTGTAGCCTTGAATACAGATGAGAGGAAGGGAACAGGCAGTGAAACAGAGCTGCTGTCAAAAGGAGGGTGAGCTGTATATGAGAATTGGCTCTAAACAGTTGGAGAATTGGATACAAAAACTACTAAGACTCAAGTAGTTCTCAGATATATTGATTTATCCCATTTATTCGAGTTGTGACGCTTGAGAGCTTTAAGCCATGTTACAATGTTGTTAGCTCATCAAAAACATACCTGGAGTTCTGTTTTGTTTCATTCACACATGTTTGAGTAACACTTTATTATTAGTCTGTCTACATCGCCAAAGATTAAAAAAAAAAAAGCTCTGTTCCACTTTGTGATGTCATATAGTGATATTTTTCAAGTGAATGGCTACCTTTTAGCATTTGTTCAGTAGAGATTTGCCATTCTAGAGCTGAAATCATCCAAATGATTACAAGTGACATTTAGTGAAGGTGGATGGAGCTTAAAAACACAGAGGAGCACTTCCTGTATTGACACCTCACAAGGTGGAATAGTGTTTTCAGTTTAAAAATGCAGGGTTTGTGTGTTTAACATGAGTCAATGAAAAAAACACAACTCCGGGTAGATCTTTGATGAGAAAACAATATAATTAAAGATTAAAGATCCCATGACATGGTACTTCATGATGCTTTTATATGGCGTCTTAATGGTTCCCTAATACTGTAAATGAATCCTTCTCCAAAATCAAGACTCTGTGAATGAGAAAGACCCATGAACACAGTCAGAGTCATAAATATGTCTCTGAAACACTTTATTCTGGGCGTTGTTGCTTGAATGCAAATGAAGAGGACAGAGACAGGCCAGTGCAGCGGGTGGGGGGGGCAAACTCTCCGCTCTTTCCTCGTTTAGCGGTGCGATGTGTGCTGGCCCCACTTCCGCGTTTAAGCGCAGAGGAAGATATGAGACCGATTTCCATTGAAAAATAAACACAATTCCACAGAAAATAAAATTAAACCACTGCTGTTTCAGAGGTTCGGAGGCTCAGATAAAGGACATCCGAGCCTGGAAACACTCTCATGTGCCTCCAGGCAAATAAAAATACACATCTCGCATTGCGTAGCTCGTTTGCGGTCCAAACTCTATGGCCATGAGTTCCATATGTGGTGGGTAGACATCCAGACGGGGGTGGTGGAAATTTCCCTTGTTCAGAATCGCCCGTTTGGGCTGTCTTTTTTTCAAACAATAAATAAAATAAATAAACAAATAAACACGGAAAAGGATCGCAAATTCTCAGTTTACACATTTCGCAACTTTTAACCAATTAAACTGTATATGGTGTTTTCATAGCATTCCCTACGGTCCCTAGATATTTTTGGCCACTTTAGTACAGCCCTTGATTATATGGAAAAAATCAGGTACAGGGGCAGAGTTTGAAGTGTGTTTGAAGATACCTGCAGCTCACTCTTTTCTTTAGCCCACAGACTACAGACAACAGACTTTTGTTTTGGAAATAAATAGATAAACAGAACTGAACCTGCACTCAACCAATGCTAGAAGAGGCTTAAACAGGGCTAAAACTAAACTAAACCAGAACTAAACCAGGACTAAATAAGAACAGGACCAAACCGGGACAAATATGAATGTATTCTTTGTTTATAAACACTATCACAACTGTCAGTTGTCAGTTGTGCTATCACAGTAGCACGTTAACTGCGCACTTCCTGATTGTTGGACAATAACACACTTTTATTAATTTAGACAACATACAGCAGATGTAATGTGACCTTAAGAGCTGCTTACACACTATAATAGGACATATTTTGCTCAAATACTTAAAGGCCATTTAAGTCCTGGCTTTATCCTATATGATCCTGAGCTAACGCATATTTAGTCCTGGCTGGAACTGTAAACTGGATTTATTTTGACACTCATCTCCACAGCCAGACTTCAGAGGGGATCGTGACTCTCCTCCAGGTAACACCACTGCCTCGATTAATTATAAAGGAACATGCTGAGCTCATCTGTCATCATGTTGTATTTATACTTTTATTAGTATTTATGATTATAGAAGATTCATTGCCTCTCTCATATTTGATGGAGCTCGTCAAAGTGGTTCACACAGTCATTTCTTATTTTGTCAGTGCCATTTCTGGCCCTCCTCCCATTTCCTGTTTTTAGATCTACCTACTCTGAATACACTGCATAATTAGAGTATCATGATTAGGGTAATTATCAGATCAATCATTTGCATATTTTATTGGATACTGGCCTTTGATATTGTCACTATAGAAAATATAATCTTGTGGTGTGTTTGCTTTGTGAACAATAAATGCAAGCAAGGTGCATTGCATAACTTTCCTGATGGCGACTCCATCAAATGCTTTTCTCCATGGAGATGCTTTGCTTGTCTGGAAAGTTTCACAGTATGGCATTAAACCTTTCTATCTTTATGGAGACCAAACTAGGCCAAGTTACAGGTCAGATCTGTGGAGAGGGAACTGCACTCACAGAATGCCTGTTTTTCTTGGTATTTTTGAGCCATAAAGCCAACTGTAACTGAATAAATGTAAGGTAGAGCTGTTTAATGTCCTATTGTGGAACATTCTAGGCAGAGCAATGAGATATCCATAGAAACAAGAAGGTGACGGACTTCTTGGTAAACCAACGATGTTCCTTTTGTCTTCTTATGTACTTTCTTATGTAACATGTATTTGCCTTGCTGACATGTTTCGGCTGCTGCTGCAGGCCGTCTTCAGATCTGTCACCGGTGTTGGTGGTTGGTGGTGGTTGTATGCAGTGTTGGGAAAGTTCATTTTCTACATAAACTAGTTCAAAGTTCAGTTCACAAATTTCAAAATGAACTAGTTGGTTCATAGTTCATAATTGTTTATAGTTAGTAGTTCATTCATAGTTCCAAAAAATGAACTAGTTCATAGTTCTTTTTTTTTCCAACACATTGCTGCGAGCTATTATTTTTCAATATCATTGTCAAAGCCCATACAGAACCATAGACAGCAATTATTATATCAGTTTTAACAATCAAACCATGTGTTATTCCCTTCCTCACCGACCTTGTCATAGAGCTCTTTTAAATGTTCATATGACGAATCCTTGCTGCTCCTACCTGCTACAGTCGTGTCCATAAGCCGTTTCCCAATTCAGCGAGTACAAGGGAGAACAAGGAGCAGACCACCCGGCTCACTGAGCTGAGGCGGGACCTGTTCCATTTCGCAGACGGCCATGCGGTCCACGGACTGCACTCAGGGCTGAGACCACACTCCGAACCACGCTCTGAACCGTGCACGCTAAACTGGGAAACGGCTCATGTCCCATGCTGCCTTTTTTATTCTGTCTTGCTTCGATGACACATGCGGCGATGCGACTCTGGTGTTGCAAAATGAAATGTTTTCCTGCGGGTTTTCGCCTGGAACACTACAGAAATCTGAGACCCTATTGAACGAAGTTAAAGAGATAGCGCGTGTCGTTCACAGACACCAGAATGAACTTGTTCACAGTTCGTTCATCAGGCAGTAATACAGTGCGTTCAGTTCACGTTCGCCCAAAATATCAATGCGTTCAGGGACAACCCTGGTTGTAGGTGTGGTCAGCCTGATGGACCTGGCAGGTTGCTCAGACTGACCACGCCTCCCAGGTAACAGACCCTCCATCAGAAAAGTTACACAATGCACCTTTAAACTTTAGCATATTGAAGCATCATATCTGTTATGTTATTCCAGTCTTAGGCCTATATTTATTGTATCTCAATGTTAAATGTGCTTTTTGCTTTGACTGTAGAATGTTCTACAATTTGGCATTAAACTTCTCTATCTCCATGAAGACAAGATAATGGCCACATTCAATGTTCTGTGGAGAGACAATCCTGCTCAAAGTAAGAATGCATGTTTTTTCATGGTATTTCTAAGCACATGTGATGAAATGAATGCTATATAGATATGCATTTAATGCCATACAGAGGAACATTCCAATAATATTTTCACTGAGACAACAAGAAGGTGGAAAGAAACTGACTAAAAGTTATATTGTATTTGTGTATCTTCAAAATAGTATGTTTTTAGTTCAACTGCCAAATCAGCCTATTTCTAAATCCTGTCAGAAAATCAACAGAAACGGCTTAATACTGACATCACACTAAGAGTAAGAGAAGCCCTGCTGAAATGAATCCTCCTGTATCAGCACAGCTCTGTCCATTTGGCACAATGAACTCTAATGAATAATTCAGCCACAAGAGAGAAAGAGGGAGAAAGAGAGAGCATGGGCGGAGACAGAGGAGAGAGAGGGAATAAGAGAGAGAGAGAGACAGAGGGAATACGCAAGGGGGGGGGGCAGAGCAAGAGAAAGGTAGAGGGGGCAGAAAGGGAGAAAACATTGGAAGAGCAGCATATAGATAGAAGGGGTAACAGACACAGGAGGAGAGCGGACAGGGAGAAAGAGAGAGAGAAAGCGGGCAGAAGAGAAGACACTGAAGGAGAGACTGAGAGGGAGGAGCAGGATGGTGAAAAGTAATCTCAATGTGGTGTGACTGGGCGTTTGCTCGGGGGACGGGGGAGTCTTGAGACAAAGTGAAACTGAGTCAGAGAAAGAGAGTTCTGCTATGAGAGATCTAATGGTGTCTGAGTTCATTTTGTCCACATATTAGATACAACACTTTTTACATCTAGGTTATGGATAATTAGCATTTGAATAAACAAGATATTACTGAAATAAACATGCAAAAAAAAAATCAAGATTTTACATGTTTTTGCAAGTTACTACCTCCATTAATAAAGATAACGGCTTCAGCAATTCCTTAACAAATATTATTCAGAACAGACTGAAAAATTCAGTGTGGCTGCTACTTTAATTGGGAATCTCTATGATGAACTGTGAAAAATCTGTTTCAAGAAAACTTAAAGGGACAGTGTGTAGGATTGGTGGCACACTGGTGGATGGTGGGTATTGCAATTCCGGTTTTAGCTACGGCAGACTTCGAGGGTCACCCGGGCGCGCAGTAACGCGGACAGCTCGGCATACCCGGAGGTGGATTCACCGGCAGCCGCGCACGAACCGCGCGCACGCGTGAAGCGCACCCAGCGCTGTGTGCGGGTGGGGGGAATCGGGAACCGGACCGCGGAGGGCGGAGGTCGGACTGAAGCCGGGGTGCGGGCCCGCGCTGCAACAAAGCCCCAGCCGTGGTAGATACTATGTCCTTCTTCTTCTCCTCTTAGATGAAGGTGCTTGCTCCTGCGACGTATGTGCGGAGTAAGTGTGATCCAGCAACATGCTTGTGCTGACAGCTATAAAGAAAAAGCGGAGCCCAAAATACAGTATGTCCTTCTGCGGCTCTCGTAATCAAAATGGCTGCCTCTACATGGGGAAGATCCCCCTTTTATGTGACTATATCTAAGTCCAAAAGAATACTTTGATTTCATGATGGAAGTGAAAAGGCTTGGAAAACAATGTATTTTTGAATGGGTATCTTCAATTTCAGTAATTATCGGGTAAAAATCTTACACACTGTCCCTTTAATTACAATTTCCAAAAGACAATTTTTAAAGTAAAAAAAATTTATAATGAATGATTTTTTTTTTCACTAATGAGGCAAAGATCTATAATATAAATTAAATCACATTAAATTAAATCACATTATTATTAGATCATAAGAGTATTTAGGGCATGAGATACATGTGGGCACTTTGCAGGCCTTAAAGGTGCACTATGTAACTTCTAAGGTGTAGGACCTTGTCTCCATGGTGATGTTATTTCTTGGCATGGAATGTTCCACAGTAGGACATTAAACATATCTGGCTTGTATTTATTCAATGATAGGTTTTTTATAGCTCCAAAATACCTTCAAAAACATGAAGTCTTATCATGTGCATGCTTGCTTCTCCACAGATCTGACCATTAACTTCTCCACTGTGACGACCAAGTTTATTTCTCTACTTTGAAATAATCTAGGCAATGCGGTAACATCTCCAAGGAGACAAGTAGGCATTTTCACTGTGGATATTTTTTTGTTACACTGCTTCTTCCCTTAAGTAACACTGCCTTGTGCTCTAAACGTGGATTGTAACATGAAGTGAGTGATGGCATATGTGCGTGTCAGGCACAGAGGCGGCATTGTGCAGAGAAGTGTGCACCATGACACAGACACGGCCAAGCTGTGCCAGTCTGAGACCTCCCCCTGGCACGGCTCACACACACACACGCACACACACACACACACACACATACACACACACACACACACACACACACACACACACACACACACACACACACACACACACACACACACACACACACACACACACTGATTCATAACTCTGCTGCTCTCAATCTTGTATCGATATCTCCAAGAGTATTTTTGGTATACTTTACTAAATTATTTTGTTACAGAGCTACAGTTTTGTTGCTTGTTTAGAGGAAGGAAACTCGTTTATGCGACACATTTGACATTTTCGCTGTTTTGATGATTTTTTTTTTTTTTTTTTACCTTTATTTAACCAGGAAAGTCCCACTGAGATTACTAATCTCTTTTTCAAGGGAGTCCTGGCCAAGACAGCAGCACAGTTACATTACATTACACACAGACATTTCAACACATCACAAAATTGATTCTTAAAAGCAACTACAAATCATAGATTTAATTTACAAACCTTTCAACATAGATTTAAACTGAACTATTGAAGTCAGTTCTTGTCATTTCAAGACTTTTTTGTAAATTATTCCATGTTGAAGGCACAAAATATTGAAATGCCACTTTGCCTGTTTCTGTGCGGACACTTGGGACAGAAAGAAGCATGCAGTTGTTTTTTTTTATCACAGAGCATAATGTCCATCTGTTTTATGTTGAATATACGTACAGTAGATATGGAGGGAGCAGACCCATAATCTCTTTGTAAATGAACATGTACCAGTGAAATAGCCTGCGAGTGTCCAGTGCTGCCCAACCAACACGTGTGTACAGTTCACAGTGGTGTGTCCGAGGCTTACAGTTTGTGATAAATCGCAGAGAGGCATGGTAAACAGAGTCCAGCAATTTTAGTGCTTGGGTTGAGGCATTCATATAAATAACATCTCCATAATCTAAAATGGGTAAAAACATTGCTGCAACAAGTCTCTTCTTTGCATTAAAAGAGAAGCATAACTTGTTCCTAAAATAAAAGCCAATTTTCAGTCTTATCTTAGCTTCTTAATTAGTTTATCAATGTGTGCTTTAAAAGAAAGACTATCATCAATTAAAATACCTAAATATTTAAATGATTTAACTGCTTCTATGTTTGTCCCTTGAAGAGTAACAACAGGAGGAATGTTCTGGGAATTACTCTTTGTCTTTGTGAATAGCATTAGTTTGGTCTTGTCTGCATTTAAAGAGAGGTCTAATTGTAAGAAAGCGTGCTGAACAATATTAAAAGCATTTTGCAATGTAACAACACTGGTGGCAAGAGTTTTGGAAAAACAATAAAGAATCATATTATCAGCATAGGAGTGATAATTTGTATCAATGAGATCTTGGCCAACATCTTTAATATAAACAGAAAATAGGAGTGGCCTCAAGACAGAGCCTTGCGGCACTCCTTTTGTCACAGAGAGAGTATCAGAGCACATATCATCTGATTTAGTACACTGAGATCTGTGTGAACAAAGGGCAAAGATAGTTTCAGAATAATTTCAGTATAGTTAGGTCCTCCCTGCAGCTACGTAGATATAAGCAGTGTCCATCAACACCAGAACTGACGAAGCACCTTGGATGAGTTGCGAAATGTTTTCGACCAAATAAACTTTGTTCAGATAGTTGAGATAGTTGCAGATCCATCCAACAGCTATAGCAGACAGTCCTATATTGATCAACCTCTGTTTAAGTATATTGTGATTCACAGAATCAAATGCTTTTGACAAATCAATGAATAATGAGGCACAGTGTTGTTTGTTGTCTAAAGCTGTTGAGATGTAATTTATTACCTCCAGAGTTGCAGTTACAGTACTATGGCCTTTCCTAAATCCTAACTGAAATTTAGATAAAATATTTTTAGAGCGTAAATATTCTTTTAGCTGTTCATTCACCAGAGATTCCAAAGTTTTTGATAGAATACAGAGTTTGGAAATTGGTCTATCATTATTTAGGATTTTTGGATCAACACCTTTGAACAATGGAGTGACAAATGCCGATTTCCAAATTTTGGGAATTTCCATACTCCTCACAGTTAAGTTTAAAATGTATGCCAGGGGTTGGGCTACAAAATCAGCTGCATTTTTCAGAAAATAAGCATCAGTTAGGTCTGGTCCATGTGGTTTGCGCACATCCAAGGTTTTTAGTGCTTTATGAACTTGACTCAAAGTAAATGGCTGGAAACTAAATAAAGATAAAGATCTGGAGATGGTTCAGGCTGATTTACCAGGTGGGGGGATTTCATGGCAAGAGCAGAGGCTATAAAATGCTTGTTGAAACATTAAAATTTGGCATGTTTCATATTCACTGTGCACAAGAAGTGTCATGGTTCATGTTTTGTAGTTATTGTTGCATATTTTGGTGCATTTTATTCCTGTGTGTGTGTTTTATTTTGACATTTGTCCTGTCAGCTTGTTACTTTTAGTTTTACTTCCTGTCTGTTGATTGTTTTCCCCGCTCTAATGTGTTACACTTGTGTCTGTGTGCGTTTATACCCCATGTTCTCCTCTGCCCTTTGTTGGTCCATTGTCACTATTAGTGTCTCATCATGTCATGCCAGTTTCGATTTTTTGGCTTTTGGTCATTCTTTGTTTGTTATTCAAGAACTTTAACAGCAGTCCTGCCTTTTGGGTCCTCCCTCTCATTAAACGTGACAAGAAGTGGTTTAACAAAAACTTGGGTATCACAGCCATGATTTAGCCATTATTTTTTATTGAACAATATCAAATCGATTTGAAATATATTGTATCAAACTGAACGTGCACTCTATCGAGATGCGTATCGCATCGTGGCCTATGTATCAAGGTATGTATCGTATCGGCAACTTCTTAATGATACCTAGCCCTACTTATGATTGTCTGAGGCATTATTAGACTTTAATCTGAGCAGGACCATGAAAGCTTGTATTGATAACAGCTTCTGAAAATATGTTGTTTAAATCTATTTTGTGTTTTTCTTGAGTTCTCAGATTATCTTTTTTGACAGTGTTTGCTAATGCTTGAATTGTGTCACCATGGTAACAGGTAATATGGTAACATTCCACCATAAAGATTATGTGGAGACATATGCAGTGACATCATAGAAAATAATGGACCAATACAAATTGACAAAGTGTGACTTACGTGGCGACCTGGTGCATGACCTTGGTGGACGTGTCCTTCAGAGTGTCCTTCAGGTTGTCCTTGAAGTTACTGAAGAACTTCCCTGCTCCTCCTTTGACCATGTCCAACAGCCCCCCTCCATAGTTAGCGTCCATATCTGAGAAGAGACATAGAAACAGCAGCATGTTAGCAAAGCTTCATATAATGCTAAAATAGAAACTAGAAAACTATGATGCAAAAGCTTAAAGTTTAAAGGGATAGTGCGTTTTTTTTTATGTTATTCTGTATGGGTTTCCTTCTAAAAGTTCCGTGTGTTGACACCGGTTTACCTCTGACAGTCTCAGCTGATCCCGGTTCGGCTCACTTTCTGGAGCCCACGTAAGTATGTCCGGTAACTTCCCTGGAACATGAAATAAAGCTTGTTTTTCTTCTCAAAACAAAACATTTGTTAGAAAGGTGATATATTTGCGTCCGAAACAGTTGTCCACGAAACATCCAGCAGCGTATTTCGCATTTGCGTATTGTCTCTCTCCACTCGTATCACTACGCCCATGTTAACTCTATCAGCCTGTTCACTTGTAAACTTCGGCGCAGACATCCACTGAAGGTGAACAGGCTGATAGAGTTAACATGGGCGTAGTGATACAAGTGGATACGCAAATGCAAAATACACTGCTGGATGTTTCATGGACAACTGTTTCGGACGCAAATATATCACCTTTCTAACAAATGTTTTGTTTTGAGAAGAAAAACAAGCTTTATTTCATGTTCCAGGGAAGTTACCGGACCTACTTACGTGGGCTCCAGAAAGCGAGCCGAACCGGGATCAGCTGAGACTGTCAGAGGTAAACCGGTGTCAACACACGGAACTTTTAGAAGGAAACCCATACAGATTAACATAAAAAATGTGAAATATGCTGGTGGTACTTTCAACTACATACTGCCAGTAGCATCTGTTCCCCACTGCTAGCAGCACTGGGGTTTTGAGTCTTTGGGCTTTGTGCAATTTAGAGCCCCAGTATGTAACCTTTTAACCAAAAAAATATACTGAAATAAAAGCTTTTTTTGCACTGAAAACCCTGTGTCCTTACTGTGAATAGGCTTGCATCTCCACAATCCTGACACCTATTTGACCAGTGGCCTGCTCGTTGCTCTTTTGGCTTCCACTATATAGCATAAGACTTCCGAAGTATGGTTTTATCTTTTTATTTACATGGATTAATGCAGGTGACATGCCACCTCCAGAAAGTTACAGTGTTGCTTTTACACCAAAATAGTGCAGTCATTCTTTAAGTCTTCAGAAACATCAGCCATGACTCGTGTCCAAAAGTGGGTCAAGAACTCATGCTTACAACTCAATATAAAGAAAACTACATGATGTTCAGTAAAAAAAACAACTGAGCTACAGCGGTCCAATGTCTTTCTGGACAGGGTGGAACTCAGTCTCGTCAAAGAGTTTAAATCCATATCCATAACTCATATAGAGTACTGCATAACCACATGGTCACTTGCTGCTGGCACCACACTCAAATCAGTTGAATCTTTTAAAAAAAAAAAAAAAGCTGTGAAAATATTGGACAAGAAACCATTCTCATTTCACCACTGCACTATTTTAGACAAGTACAACTTGCTTAATTTTAATAATTTTGTTAATTTCAAATATGGATGTTTTATATATAAAGTTTTACATGGGCTCCTACTCCATTACAGGATTTTATTAAAACAAATGCTGTCAGTGGGATGGGAACTAGGGCCACGGCCCGGGGGAACTGTGAGGTTCCACACAGACGCTCTACATTTGGATAAACTTTGCTCTCAGTCAGAGGCTCTAAGTTCTGGAACACACTCCCATCATCAATAAGAGAGACTCCAACACTGGACACTTTCAAATCATACTTGAAACAGTGGCTAAAGGAAAACCAGACTTATGGACAC
Organism: Paratrypauchen microcephalus; assembly: GCA_036785185.1. Lineage (NCBI taxonomy): Eukaryota > Metazoa > Chordata > Actinopteri > Gobiiformes > Gobiidae > Paratrypauchen > Paratrypauchen microcephalus. The sequence continues at coordinate 244,160 of JAVJIX010000142.1, forward strand.
TTTTAATGTACAACTGCTATTATTGTCACTTATTATTGTTTTTGTTGTTTTTGCTGTGGTGTCACCTGCCTAGGGACGACAGATGGAAATGAGCATTTTTGCTATAATCTGGCATATGTACACTGCAGTGTTGTAGATGTTTATTAAGATGCACTGTCCCTATTAAATAAAGAATAAAGAATACATTTAAAAAAAAAGTCCAACCCACATGTTTTAAACTACTGGCTGTAGACCTCTCCATTAATAATCTCCAAGTCAATCATTGACTATTGAAACTACTTTATCTGGAATTGATTAAAATTCTGCAGAGCTGAGTCAATGTCATAAAATATCTCTTTTATATTCAGTGATGAAGCACATATGAGTCACTTTATGAGGTGTGTATGTGTGTGTGTGTGTGCGTGTGTGCATAGTACGTGTATGTGTGTGTGTGTGTGCATATGTATTCTAAGTGTGTGCTTTCATTGGAAGAGATCCAGCTGCTGTCTCTGAGTCAGCAGCCCACATCAGCCCAGTGGTGATGTGTGAATTTCATCTTAAATGTGCTGTGCCTGAGTTAAAAGTTAGAAAACAAGAAGAATTCATTATAAACGGTTTGCAGTGGTCCAAAGTTATTCTTCAACTTACTTTATGCATTCAGAGTATCCTAATTATTCACCACAATGAGTTTATAAGTTCTTTTCACAACTCTCAGAGAACAAAGTGGAGTTTTTACCATGTTAGTAAAGCTAACAACAACTAGCACTCTAACACACACTTCCTGTCTAGATGCAAACAGCACGCAGCAGACTTATTTTGACCTCAAGAGCTGTATCTGTACTGGAACAAGTCTCATTTTGCGCATATACTATATGGGGAAAAATCATATACAGAGCCTTTAAGTTTTTTAAGTTTAATTCAAGCTTCCTTCTCCTCCTCCTACAACCTTTCCACAAGACCTACCCACCAAAGCTCCAAAGCACTACTTTTAAATATAACTTTGTGAAGATGATGCAGCAAGTTCTGTCTCACAGCAGTCCCTCTTGGAACTAATTTCCCTGACCTATTTTCCGGCTGTGAAGTTACACTCACAAGATTTTTCACATTCTTCTGAAATTCTTTAGAAATGCAAACACCTTTTTGATAAAGTGCTTTCAAAGAGATATTTCTGAGGAAATTTTGCAATGAATGATTTCAAACTTGTTGTCAATTGCATCTTTTATCTCTCATCACCTGGCTTTGTTCACTCAAATTGTTATTTCAGCCACTTTTCGGATACAAAAGCCTTTTCAAGCGTGTGAACAAGAGATACAGTGGCTTGCGAAACTATTTGGCTCCCTTGAACTTTGTGACCTTTTGCCACATTTCAGGCTTCAAACATAAAGATATAAAACTGTAATTTCTTGTGAAGAATCAACAACAAGTGGGACACAATCATGAAGTGGAACACACTTTATAGGATATTTTAAACTTTTTTAACAAATAAAAACCGAAAAATTGGGCGTGCAAAATCATTCAGCCCCTTTACTTTCAGTGCAGCAAACTCTGTCCAGAAGTTCAGTGAGGATCTCTGAATGATTCAATGTTGACCTAAATGACTAACGATGATAAATGGAATCCACCTGTGTGTAATCAAGTCTCTGTATAAATGCACCTGCACTGTGATAGTCTCAGAGGTCTGTTTAAAGCGCAGAGAGCATCATGAAGAACAAGGAACACACCAGGCAGGTCCGAGATACTGTTGTGGAGAAGTTTAAAGCTGGATTTGGATACAAAGATTTCCCAAGCTTTAAACATCCCAAGGAGCACTGTGCAAGCAATAATATTGAAATGGAAGGAGTATCAGACCACTGCAAATCTACCAAGATCTGGCCGTCCCCCTAAACTTTCAGCTCATACAAGGAGAAGACTGATCAGAGATGCAGCCAAGAGGCCCATGATCACTCTGGATGAACTGCAGAGGTCTACAGCTGAGGTGGGAGAATCTGTCCATAGGACAACAATCAGTCGTATAATGCACAAATCTGGCCTTTATGGAAGAGTGGCAAGAAGGAAGCCATTTCTTAAAGATATCCATAAAAAGTGTCGTTTAAAGTTTGCCACAAGCCACCTGGGAGACACACCAAACATGTGGAAGAAGGTGCTCTGGTCAGATGAGACCAAAATAGAACTTTTTGGCAACAATGCAAGACGTTATGTTTGGCGTAAAAGCAGCACAGCTCATCACCCTCAACACACCATCCCCACTGTCAAACATGGTGGTGGCAGCATCATGGTTTGGGCCTGCTTTTCTTCAGCAGGGACAGGGAAGATGGTTAAAATTGATGGGAAGATGGATGGAGCCAAATACAGGACCATTCTGGAAGAAAACCTGATGGAGTCCGCAAAAGACCTGAGACTGGGACGGAGATTTGTCTTCCAACAAGACAATGATCCAAAACATAAAGCAAAAGCTACAATGGAATGGTTCACCAAAAAACATATCAAGGTGTTAGAATGGCCAAGTCAAAGTCCAGACCTCAATCCAATTGAGAATCTGTGGAAAGAACTGAAAACTGCTGTTCACAAACGCTCTCCATCCAACCTCACTGAGCTCGAGCTGTTTTGCAAGGAGGAATGGGCAAAAATATCAGTTTCTCGATGTGCAAAACTGATAGAGACATACCCCAAACGACTTGCAGCTGTAATCGCAGCAAAAGCACACCCAATTTTTCATTTTTTATTTGTTAAAAAAGTTAAAAATATCCAATAAAGTGTGTTCCACTTCATGATTGTGTCCCACTTGTTGTTGATTCTTCACAAGAAATTACAGTTTTATATCTTTATGTTTGAAGCCTGAAATGTGGCAAAAGGTCACAAAGTTCAAGGGAGCCAAATAGTTTCGCAAGCCACTGTATTTACTGCAAAGGAGACATTTTTAATACATTTGTCTATTATCCACAAAGCTTTGCACTATGTAACTAAAGGTCCTATATTACGAGATTTTAGCCATGGTAAAATGTCCTCAAAAACATATTTAGCAATGCTAAGAATTGTGTTTTGTTTCATTCACACATGTGTGAGTAATCATGTTTTACTGGTATGTCTGCATCGCCAAAGCTCAAAATGCTCTGCTCCTCCTTGTGATGTCATGAAGTAGTAGTTTTCAAGTTAACGGCTACCTTTTGAGTGTTTTCCATTTGGGAGAATAACTCCTAAATATGTAGGATTTGAGAGTTAAATATCTGTGAATAAAACAAAATACAATTCCAGGTATGTTTATGGAAACAACATCATAACATAGATCAGAAAATAGTGTTATATGGGCCCTTTAAATAACCTTGCAGAGCAAGATGGATTCCTACGATATTTGTGTTCACAAAGTACACAAACTCACGAGAATCCATCTTGCAAACAAACCAAAACATACTTCACACGATTTTAGCGTCAATATGGACTATTTTGTTTTGTTTGTGAAGGAAGCTCTTTGTGCCTTTGTGGACAGGGAGGATGTCTGTGTTTTTATCTCTGTTCTGATCTATTCTGATGTTTTGATGCGTCGACCAATCAGATTCAAATACTCGTCATGACGCTTTGCATTTTTCATTCACTTCTTGATAATGTGTATAACTCAATTCAGAGTGTGACCCACATATTAATCTGGCATGAGCCAGGTTACTTTTAACTGACAATTTGACACTTTCACATTTCACTTTTCATAAGATGATATTCAGGGACTACAAATCTTCAGTCATTTTGCAAGTCCATGACATGGCATTTCAACACCAAAGGACAGTTTCATTATCTTTATCCATGATCACATTATCCTGCAGAGATCTTTATGTTTGTGTAGAAGTCACTTTTTACATTGTGTGAGTGCACTATTCGCCGTCCTGTCCTTGACAGTGAAAGAGCTGTTTCAGTGTTTCTGGAGTGAATTCAGATACAGTATATATTGTTATAGAATACTGTATAGTATGAGACGAAAAGCATAAAGATTTTTTTGTAAGGGGCTGCAGTGTCATCTTTGTGCATGAGGTATAAGACTGACAGACAATCATTATAACTTTAGAGAATTTAAACCATGTTTCAATGCACAAATAAACAAGTTGTAGAAGATGAAACTCATAATATCTATTTGATCTACATTGCACCATATATAACCATTACTGTACCACTGTTCACCATTCACCACCACTACATGCTACATCACTGACCCTAAACAATAAAATAATTCAATGAGGAATCCACGGGTTTTAGAATGATGAAACATTAGCATTGTTGTCATAGACACAATTCTTCACTAATCTTTGAAAAGTGAAATATCCTCAAAATGCCTAATCTGTTTTTCAACAGTATACTGTAGTTCTACTAAGACCCAGTTAGCCTACATGGCCTTAAGCCTAACCCTAATCCTAACCCTAACCTTAACCTCATACTGAAATAACCTATTGTGTGATCTGCACAGACATAAACTGGAAAATAACCCGGACACTAATCTGTTTAATTATGGATAATGCTCAGGGTACAGGAAATGAGTGATGAGACACAAACTGGTCTGTCCAGTTTGTGTCTCCCTGGAGGAGGACAGGTGGAGTTTGGCACACACTGCAGTCTTTGAGGTTAGTAGACTACTGATACTTTGCAATGACATAATCCTGGGGTGTTCTACATGTATTGCTATGGTGGAATGTTCATCAGTTTCCATGGTGACACAATGCACACAATGCACAAAAACATTTTAAGCACAAATCAGCTCACCTGTTGTAGTTTAAGTTCAATTGGTTCTTTCTGGTCAGATTGGGTTAAAAAAAATATGACATTAAAATCTAATTTGAGTAACAGAGCTTTAGACAGACCAGAGCCTACAGTTAGCATCACACCCTCAGAATGTTAACATCAGCTGCAAAGTATAAGTATATGAACTAAAGATGTGTGATGATACTGTTTTGAATCCATCACAAAAAACTGGAGTTTTTTCTTGAAAATTAATATGGATATTTACCCATGTTAAAATGTAAAGCAAAAATCAGACCTCTGTGTTCTGTCTACATTTACAGTAAGTGTAAAAAACTTTATTGATCACAAACCCTCCCTGATTCGTCTTTAAAGATCCCATGACATGGTACATCTTGATGCTTTTATATGGCTCCTTAATGGTTCCCTAATACTGTAAATGAATCCTTCTTCAAAATCAATGAGAAACAGAGATAAGATGAGAAAGAGTCATAAATGTCACTCTGGAACACTCCATTATGGGCGTTGTTGCTTGAATGCAAATGAGGAGGACAGAGATGGCCTATAGTAGGGGGTGGGGGCGTGGCCAAACTCTCCGCTCCGCTCTGTGACCCACTTCCGTGTTTTTACATGGGGGGAGAGATGAGAAGCCTTTGGTGTCATATGGAGCACTTCTAGAGATGTTTTAGATTTGCGATCTCCATAATGTGAGTTCTCGGGACAAATGTTTGCGGTCTCCAAATAACACAAACTTTAGCACTTTTCAAATCATAGAAGCTCAATGTCTTAGTCTACGATTTCGTTTGGTCAAAAGTGGATAAATCTCGGATTACAGGCCACTTTTGACTCAAACGAAATCGTAGACTAAGACATCGAGCTTCTATGATCTGAAAAGTGCTAAAGTTTGTGTTATTTGGAGCCCGCACGGGGTATATTACATGCTCGGGGAATATATTATATGCCCCAAGCTATGGCTAGAAGCCGCGCTAGGCTAACCGCAAATCTAAAACATCTCTGGAAGTGCTCCATATGACACCAAAGTGCTATGGGTGAGTAAAACAACTTGTTTTATTACCGAAATAAGGCTCAGATTGTAAAAAACGTTACTTTTCCTTTAAAATGTTCATGGAGACAAAACCAAACCAAGTTACAGGTCACATCTGTGGAGAGGCAAGCATAAGTATGTAATGTAGAGCTGTTTAATGTCTACTGAATAGTCTAAGCCGAGCAATAATAATATCCACAGAAACAAGCAGGTGGTGGACCCCTAACCAAAAAGTTACACATTGTATCTTTTAAGACACCCACTTGAAGACATGGTATATCCTAAAATATATTTTTATTTTGAGCATTTGTCTGTATTGTTTTGGTTGTGTAGTCTTGTCTACATCAGCATGTTTATCTCTTTGTAAGTAACTGTATAGGAAGCAACTTGCCCTATAAAATCATTTTAAAGGGTCCATAATTAGCTATTTGATCTATGTCATAATGCTGTTTCCTCATCATAAACATATCTGGATTTGTGTTTGTTTCATTCATACATGTTTAGCACACAAACTCTGCATATTTAGGCTGAATTCTCTCAAACAGAAAACACTCTAGTGATGTCATGTCATGTACAGGAAGTACTCCGCTGTGTTTGTAAACTCCATACGCCTTCATCAGAATCATGGGCTGAAATGATCAAAAGGTAAAAGGTAGCTGTTAACTTGAAAGCTAGCACTATGTGACATCACAAGGTGGAACAGAACATTTTGAGCTTTGAACATGTAGACAGAATGAAACAAAACATAACTCCAAGTATGTTTTTGATGCGGTAACAGCATTATAACATGGCCTAAAGCTCACAAGAGTCACTTTTGTGAACTTTAAAACATATGGTGTATCCTAAAACATATTTTTATTTTGAGCATCTGTCTGCACTGTTTTGTTTGCATATTCTTATCTATGCAGCGGGTTTACTTGTGTGTCAGTTAGCTGCTCTCTGTGCACAGATGGATGTGGGAGTGTGCAAGAAGCCTACTGCTAGCGACAGTGACAGGATCCGCTAACACAGGCTCTGTGGAGGCTCGGCTCTGACTAGATCAGGTAAAATGGACTTCTGACTGTAAACCAGACCTCAGCATATGTTACAATCAAACTGGGCTCAAGTGACACAGCGTGAGACCATGTGGGAATGATTGAAGTCTGAGTTATGAGAAAGCAGTAACTTCTTACAATATCTACAATTTTGAAAATAACCTTGCATATTTATAGGCTTGCATTGATGTAATTTGTGTGCAACTGAAATAGGACAAAATATTGCTTATTGTTGCCTGTAAGGAACTATTCTCATAGTACTGGACCAGGATGAAATCAGGACTGGACCAGGACTAAGCCAGGACAAAATCAGGACTAAGCAGGACTAGACCAGGACTAGACCAGGACTAGACCAGGACTAGACCAAGACTAAACCAGGAAGCAACCAGGTGTAAATAGGCCTGCACCAGGTCTGAACCAGGTCTGAACCATGACCAGGACTAAGCCAGAATTGGACCAGAACTAAACCAGGACTATACTGGGACCAAACTAGGACTAAATTAGGACTAAACCAGGTAACATATTAAAGTCTGTGAGCAAACACAGTCATTTTGAAATCACAAAGTTATGCTGTAAATGCACAAAGCAAAAACATATATTGCTTCTTTCATTTGAATACAAATATGAATTAATAGAAGTACTGCATTTCTTATGGCATTTCTATCTGAATTAAACTACATGTTTATTTGTAATAAGATAATGAGTTCTCTGTGCCAACCATTACCCCTCCACTGTGCAGACTTTACCTCCTAAAAGAACCACATAAACATTGCAGTGCTAATTGTACCACTCTCCTGCCCCATTCACGGGCCTCAGCTCACCCACTCATATGCTGTTTGTCCTATAGAGGAAACACGTCTGAAACACTTACAGCATACAGCACGCAGCCTGTAAAAGCTCTCTGGTACGTTAAGAGAAAGAACCAGGACTAACCTAGGACTAACCCAAGACTGGACCGGTGCTTGACCAGGGCTGGACTAGGCCAAGACTGAACCAGGACTAAACCAGTTCTGCTTGGACCAGGACAGGACGAGGACAAGACCAACACAAAGCTAGGACTGAGCCCTGTCTCAGTTAAACCAGGACTAGACCAGGACTAAACCAGGACTAAACCAGGACTAAACCAGGACTGAACCAGGGCAGACCCAAGATTAAACGAGGACTGAACCAAGACTAGACCAGGACTAGACCAGGACTAAACCAGGACTAAACCAGGACTGAACCAGGGCAGACCCAAGATTAAACGAGGACTGAACCAAGACTAGACCAGGACTAGACCAGGACTAAACCAGGACTAAGCCAGGACTGAACCAGGGCAGACCCAAGATTAAACGAGGACTGAACCAAGACTAGACCAGGACTAAACCAGGACTAAACCAGGAAGCAACCAGGACTAAATAGGCCTGCACCAGGTCTAAACCAGGTCTGAACCATGACTAAACCAGAACTAAATGAAGACTAAACGAGGACTGAACCAGAACTGAACCAGGACTATACTGGGATTGAACCAAGACTAAAGCAGGAATGAACCAAGACTAAACCAGGACTAAACCAGGACTAAACCCTCCAGACTAAACAACCACATTTAACATTAAAGTCTGAAAATATAAATTGCTTGTAACTGTCAGACCAGGCTCTTTTTGAACAAATGATCAAACTAATAAAGAGATGTATACCCCTGAGCTGTAATCATAAACGCCATCTTAATCTAAGACTCTGACAGATGACTCCATTATAACTTTAATGGCGTCTCTCAAATGAATTGAAGTCGTGATGCTACAATTAAATCACACTTAATATTGATGCAGTCATTTGTTAAATTTGTACCATTTTGTTCTATAAATTCTTGTCTACTTAGAGTAAATCATTAGCTTCATTACCTGACATCCGACCAGTCATAAGAGGGATGGTTTAAATATTTCTTAAACTTCTGTTATCAAGATCGATCAAGGAGAATGTTTGACGTTTTCTACACAGACAAAATCACCAGATAAAAAGACCTGTAATCATAGCTTTACTAAAGGCGCTTTGTGCTACAATTTTGTATGAAAAGCGCTTTATAAATATTGTTTGATTGATTGATTGATTGATTAACCACGTGTTATTTTGCCTATATACAGTATTTCGCCTATAGACAGAAAATTTGTAATCAACCCACAGAACTAAACCAGGACAAACCTTAAGATTAAATAAGACTACTGTGAGCAACAGAAAAATAACAGAAAAATAACAGAAAAATAACAGCATAGCCCGTGCACCAGTTTGAGAATGACTTGTACCATTATTACACTATCTCTCGGTATACAAACTAGCAATAGAATTAATCTGTAGACTAAAACATGGGTGTTTGTACATAAATTGAATTAAATTTTTGCCTATATGTTTATATAGATAGATCATTTGATAGGGCTACTTTGAACACAACAGCATAGCCTGCGCACCACAGTTTGAGAAGCAGTTGTATCATTATTAGGCCATCTCTCAGTACACAACCTAGTAATAAAATCCCTCTGTAGCCTAGTATATGATTTGTGTTTGTAAATAAATGTCCTGTAGTCACATTAGTGTTCTCGTAAAGCCGGTGAGATCTAGAGACAGCGTCCAACTAACCAGGGTGAACCGTGTAGTGCGTAATTGGATCTTGGGGGGACTCCTGGAGCTGCAATACATTACTCGCCTCTCTCTTTTCACTGTACCACCAGCTTTTACCCTGTCCGTCGTTGGCTCAGTGAAAACCCTTAGCGGTGGAGTGAGCTCGGTGCGTAAAACCCCGTCACATGCGTAACAGCCTGACGCGTTCTTCCTTACCTGAGCTGTCCATGGTGCTGCAGTCCTCCTCTCTCAGCGGGCTCGCTTTCGGTCCTAGGGTGGCCGCGATGGAGCCTCCGAGCCCGAGGACGCTGCCCCCGCCTCCGCCGCCGCCGCCTCTGCCGATCCCGAAGCTATCCCCTCCGCTATCGACCAGCTGCAAAGATTCGTAACCGTCATAACTGCTCTTCTTCTTATAGGCCCCCAGCAAGCTCATAACCGACGCACAAACTCAAGACGACGCGGAGAACGTGGAGGGCTCGAGCGGAAGCACGCACATGTCCGGTGTGTGTGTGTGTGTGTGTGTGTGGGTGTGTGTGTTAAGGCATGTATGGTCCGGTCCCGTGGCCTGTCCGCTGCCTCGCGCGCCTCTCCTGCTTCTACTCGGTGTGCGCGCGCTCTGCCTCCTCTCTCCTCAACGCCGCATTTTACTACTGCTCCTACTGCTGCCCCTGCTACTGCTACTGCTGCTGCTGCTGCTACTACTACTGCTGCCCCTGCTACTGCTCCTACTGCTGCTGCTGCTGCTGCTGCTCCAGCCAGACACTGTTAAAGGGAAAGCTTCACCCCAAAACACTCTTCATTCCGTCGACTAAACATATTTTTCGTCATAGTAACGTCAACGGAAATAAAATGTTTAGCCTTATTAATGACTAAAACTATGTCGAATGCCCTATTAAAGGGTCCATATCCTCCTGGGACCCGAAGAAAAAAAGTATATCTAAATTATTATTATTATTATTATCATTATTATTTTAATTTTCTATTTGGAGGTAAATGAACACTTTAGCGTTTACATTTTGTTAATTTTATTTTTATTCATATTTTTGTAACATGTCCTCTGTAATGGACTGTAATAGTGTTAAAGGGATATGCCACCCCCAGGTCAAACTTGGGCATCTCCCCACAGTCCAGAGACTAAAATAAGTGGTGGAAAGCGTTTTCCTGCTCACCCAGCCATTGTCCAGGTCTGTCAGCACTGACCGCCGCGGTATCTGCTGCTCCTCCGCGTTAGACTGGAGGCTAACGGCGCCAGAGAAAGATTTCGGCCAAAAGGAATTAATTTGCTCGATGCTTTTCCCAATTACTTTCTGTGTAGTGCGCATTCATATCGAGTGCAAATAAATGTGCAAATCAACACGAAGAGCTTGACTTGGTCATTTTGGGTGGGAACTATTTTTCAGTGCGGAAAAACACAGCCGAAGCACACACCACGCTGCGTAACAGGGGAACTGCCTTCCTGGTGCGTAACAGGGATTCCCCTGTCAGCGTGGTGTGTGCTTCGTCTGTGTTTTTCCGCACTGAAAAATAGTTCCCACCCAAAATGACCAAGTCAAGCTCTTCGTGTTGATTTGTACATTTATTTGCACTCGATATGAATGCGCACTACACAGAAAGTAATTGGGAAAAGCATCGAGCAAATTAATTCCTTTTGGCCGAAATCTTTCTCTGGCGACGTTAGACTCCAGTCTAACGCGGAGGAGCAGCAGATACCGCGGCGGTCAGTGCTGACAGACCTGGACAATGGCTGCGTCACCAGAAAAACGCTTTCCACCACTTATTTTAGTCTCTGGACTGTGGGGAGATGCCCAAGTTTGACCTGGGGGTGGCATATCCCTTTAACCTAACCTAAACCTAACAAAAACATTTTTTTCAGTCAGTTTAACAGTCGCCTCAAAAAGTTTTTAGACTCCTTTTTAATTTATTATTTATTTATTTATTTATTTATTTATTTTTCTGTATTATTTTTTATGTTTTATTTTTATTTTTTATGTATCATTTATTTATTTACTTTTTTTTTGTTATTTGTTTTAATCATAGTGCAGCCACAAACTAGAGCCTATCTCAAAACTTAAAAGGAGGATATTACTTTTTTTTTTTTTTTTTTGGCGTTGTTTTGTTTCATTCACACATGTTCAACACGCAAACCTGCATATTTACGGAGTTCTTGTCTCAAACAGAAAACACTCTGTTCCACCTTGTGATGTCATTTGGCAATACAGGAAGTGCTCCAGTGTGCCGTAAAACTTCATACACCTTCACTAGAAACATTAGGACCATTTCAGGCCTGGAATTAATAGGTTAAAGTTGGCTCTTAACTTGAAACCTACTACTTCATGACATCACAAGGTGGAACAGAGCCTTTTGAGCTTTGGAGATGTAAACAGACTAATAATGGGTTGTATGAATGAAACAAACACAACTCCAGGTAACAACATTTTAACATGGCCTAAAGCTCAAGAGTAAATTTTTGAAATATGAGCTTTAATGAAAACTAAACATAAACTTAAAGGAGAATTAACGTTTTTTACAATCTGAGCCTTATTTCGGTAATAAAACAAGTTGTTTTACTCACCCATAGCACTTTGGTGTCATATGGAGCATTTCCAGAGATGTTTTAGATTAGCGATATCCGTAATGTGAGTTCTCAGGGCACATGTTTGTGGTCTCCAAATAACACAAACTTTAGCACTTTTCAAATCATAGAAGCTCGATGTCTTTGTCTACGCTTTTGTTTGAGTCAAAAGTGGCCTGTAATCTGAGATTTATCCATAGTTTCGAGTAGATGAGGACTCCAGTGCGCATGTGCGGAGTCACAGCTTATTTCACTCTCAGCTCCCGGGACCAAACATGAAACGCAAAGCTGTAAATTATGGATAAATCTCAGATTACAGGCCACTTTTGACTCAAACTAAAGTGTAGACTAAGACATTGAGCTTCTATGATTTGAAAAGTGCTAAAGTTTGTGTTATTTGGAGACCGCTCGGGGCATATACAGTATTATATGGCTCAGTAAAACAACTCGTTTTATTACCGAAATAAGGCTCAGATTGTAAAAAATGTTAATTCTCCTTTAAATGAATGAAAGGAACAAGTGGAGAGACCTGATCCAAATTTCACTTTTCAATCCCAAAGCACAAACTAAACGATAGGCCTATAACTTCATTATATATTATTAAATATTCTACGTCTTTATATAGCAGTAGAAGCAAAACAAGCTACAGTTTATCGTAGTTTTAAAAAATCTAGTATGGATTTTGTTGACTGGCCTGAAAAGAACCCACATAGCATCAATGTGAGCCAGATTCGGGATCAGTCTATTTAAATAGTCGACAAAATTTTGATTCTTGTGAAAATTAACAAAAACTGTGTTGTGTTATGAGAGGAGTTTCAAGTCTGTCCAAATCAAATACCGTTGCGTTGGTAGGCTAACCTGTTACGAGTATCCAATTTCATGACCAGTAAGATTGACATCTAAAACTGCCATTCTACCCACGGCCACTAGGGTCCCATACCTACATCTCACCTTCGTCTCTCATCCTTCTGTACAGGCTCCCAAAATAGCAAACTGTATACAGTGTGTACATGGTGTTCATTTTACTGCCCCAAAATGGAGTCAGTATATATGAGCCTGATTAAATAAAATGTAACACAATTTTAAGCTGTGGTGTGTGTGTGTGTCAGCAAAGTGTCAACATAGAAACACTGGCACAAAAGGTTAACTTCACTGATTGTGCTAACCAAAGCTTACAAAATGTCTTCCAGTTATAGATCATACAACTACTGCTGAATTTCAGATGGCCTCACAACATTTTTTTAGACATATTTCGTGTTTTTTGTCATAATACAGCCTACTCTAGGGTCTAGTCTACCGGAAACCTGTGTAATCACGTTTTGTGCAGTTATCATTTCACACTCTCCTGTTAATAATAAAATAAGATATATTTTTATTCAAATATACAATATAATCAGGCTTGGGGAGTAACGGATTACATGGAACGGCGTTAAGTAAAAGGATACAAAAAAAAGGTAACTGTATTCCCCTACAGTTACAAAGAAAAAGACGTACTCAGATTACAGGTACATTTAGTGAAAATGGGGATTACTTAGCAGGATTACAATTTGAAAGCATTTTATGTTATTTCATTTTTTCATTTAAAGCCGGAGGTCATATGTAGGGAAAACAGAACGTACAGACTCGTGCGCCGCGCGCGCTCTGTGAAACAAACCCGCGCGCTGTGGAATACACTTGCAGCGGCTCGCACTGAACTTCGCGCTACGCGCTCCCGCCAATCATGACGATTGCCGCTGTTGTGTTTGCGCCTGTTCGCCGATCAGCTGTGAGCCTGATATTTACGCGGCATTTCCAAGAGAAGAAGATTCCTTAACTTCCTACGTTAATGCTACGTAAGAAGGAACTCTCGCCTCGGGACACGGGATACGTTCGGGATTATGTCCTTTTCTCCGGAGCTCCGGATTATTAAAGACAACACGACAGACGTTAGAATGGATCTGACCGCATTCTTATGGGTGAGTCATATTATCAGATTATTTCTGCATCTATTTCGGCACTAAACCAGGACTAAACCAAGACTAAACCAGGTCTAAACCAGGACTAAACCAGGTTTAAACCAGGACTAAACCAAGACTAAACCAGATCTAAACCAGGACTAAACCAAGACTAAACCAGGTTTAAACCAGGACTAAACCAAGACTAAACCAGATCTAAACCAGGACTAAACCAAGACTAAACCAGGTTTAAACCAGGACTAAACCAAGACTAAACCAGGTCTAAACCAGGACTAAGCCAGGTCCAAACCAGGACTAAGCCAAGACTAAACCAGATCTAAACCGGGTCTAAACCAGGTCCAAACCAGGACTAAGCCAAGACTAAACCAGATCTAAACCAGGTCTAAACCAGGACTAAACCAGGACTAAACCAAAACTAAACCAGGTCCAAACCAAGACTAAGCCAGGACTAAAACAGGTCTAAACCAGGTCTAAACCAGGTCTAAACCAGGACTAAACCAGGACTAAGCCAGGACTAAACCGGGACTAAACCAGGACTAAACCAAGACTAAACCAGGACTAAACCAGGACTAAGGTGTGTGTGTGTACGTGTGTGATAACATATATCCTGTGTATTATTGAATTATTGAATGATTATATGGACTTTTTGTTATAAAAGCATTTCCATTTTAACAAAGTACCTTCTAATTCTGCCCTGCCCTGAAACACCACAGTGATGTCAGTGATGGGGGAGGGCTTAGCTTAATGCCTCCCCCCCGTTGGTGAAAAATTTCACCATCCCCCCTGGTTTCATTTTACAACTGGACTACTGGGTAGGAGCCAGTTTCGAGTTAGCTATCGACTAGCAAACTATTAGCAAGCTAGCTAACGTTTGCGGTCACAAGTACACTTTGTGCATTTGTAGAACGATATTACAATATTTAAACATTATCTAGGCAACATAGTCATGTTAACTGATCCATGAAGACCCTTTAGACAATTCCAAGCAAAGCTGTTGTTAGATGTAGGCCAGCACGCAAGCTGGACGAACATCCTGTCCAGCTGCGGAGATCGGGCAAGATGACTGTCCCTGTAAAACTAAAACTTGACTGAAAATATAATTTGGTTGAAGTCATAGGTGTTTAGGTGTTTGGTTTAGTGAGTGACCTTGTTTACTAGTGACTTGGCTTATAGTGAGAACAGTTGTTAAAACTACACATAGAACTGTACTTGTCCTCCTAAAAACTTTTAATTGTATTGTAATTTTCTTGTTTTCTTGTTGTTATTGGATATTTGGTGTTAAAGTAATCCAAAAGTAACTGAAAGTAATCAAGTTACATTACTTTAATATTATAGTACCGGGATTACGTTACTGAATACATATTTTAAGGAGTAACTAGTAACTGTACCGGATTACATTTCTAAAGTAACCCTCCCAACCCTGAGTATAATCAACAGGGAAAACTGACTCTACACTGCCTGACAAAAGTATTAGGACGATTGTGTATTTCTGAACTCTGGACAAAACAAGATAATGACCCAAAGCACTCGTCCAAACTGTGTAAGGGTCATTTGGAGACGTGTGAACAGCGTCATCGACTGCAGGTTATGACATGACTGCCCCAGTCTCCAGACCTGTCACCCATCCAAAAAGTGTGGGATTATTTGGATATTAAAGTGCGCTTCAGGAATCCGACTAACGATAAACACCTGTGGAAATGTCTTCAGGATGAGTGGAAAACTATAGAGGATGGATATCTTGAAAAAGTGTTGGACAGAATGCCTCAAATTTGTAAAGCTGTGATTAAGGCCAAAGGTGGTTATTTTGATGAAAAAGCTATTTGACTTGATATTGTTACATTTTTGCAATAATATGTCTTTACATATGATGAAATTTGCTTTAATATATCAATAAATTGATTTGTTGTCATTACCAATACGTCTTGTTATCATTATGAAAGTTCAGAAATACACAATCGTCCTAATACTTTTGTCAGGCAGTGTAGAAGTGTAACACTGTCCTATTCTGAAATCTGAAAACCACCGATAAGAACCCTGTTTCATTTTATAATTACGAGAGTACAGTTAAAAGTGCACCACATAACTTTTTTGCTAGGGGTCCGTCACCTGTTTGTTTCTATGGCAATGTTATTTCTCTGCCTGGAATGTTCCACAGTATGACATTAAACAGCTCTACCTTACATTTATTCAATCACAGGTGGTGTAATAGCTCAAAAACAAGCATGACTGTGACTGGCTGTGACTGTGAACGTGTTGCTTCTCCACAGATCTGATCTGTCACTTGGTCTGGTTTGGTCTCCATGATGAAACGTTTCAGACAAAGCAATAATAATATCTCCATGGAGAAAATAATTTGGTGGCCCCACCAGAAATGTTACACAATACACCTTTAATGCAAATGGCTTAAATCACATCTATTTCTGTGTCTATGATCAACCCAAACATGACCGACTGAGGGCATGCTTGCTTCTCCAGCCTCGTCCCTTGGCAACTGATCCCCGGCATGTTTCGGAAATGGGCACATGAGCCTGGGAAACCCTTTTGGGATGACAGAAGGCAGCTCAAAGACCACAGGAACAGAGGGTCCAAAAGGGTGAAAAACGGATGCTTGGTTTGTTTCCACTCTTAGACTTCCTGTGCCACCCATATTTACCACTTTCTCAGCGTCAGTGTTTAATGTAAATACTACTAAGTTCATCCTTGACATTTCTGTGTATTGCAACTTGAAGGAAAAGTAAAGTTTTTTACAATTTAAAGGCAAATTAACGTTTTTTTACAATCTGAGCCTTCTTTCGGCAATAAAACAAGTCAATTGCCAATTGGAGCAGTATCGCAGAACTTATGTTGAGCCATTCTGTTCTAGTAATGATCCCGTATCTGTTAACATGGTGCTGTATCATTTGCTCGGGGCATTACTTTGCGGTGTCCAAATAACACAAACTTTAGCACTTTTCAAATCATAGAAGCCCGATGTCTTTAGTCTACGATTTCGTGTGGTCAAAAGTGGCCTGTAATCCGAGATTTAGCCATAGTTTCGAGTAGATGAGGATGCCAGTGCACATGCGCGGAGTGTGCTCTCAGCTCCCGGGATCCAAACATGAAACGCAAAGCTGAAAACTATGGATAAATCTCGGATTACAGGCCACTTTTGCTTCAAACGAAATCTTACATTAAGACATTGGGCTTCTATGATTTGAAAAGTGCTAAAGTTTGTGTTATTTGGAGACCGCAAAGTAATGCCCCGAATACAAATGCTAACGGATACGCTACAACATAACTTTCTTCAAACAGCTCCAAATGAAACGAACGTGATATGGGTGAGTCAAACGACTTGTTTTATTACCGAAAGAAGGCTCAGATTGTAAAATAACGTTACTTTTCCTTTAAGCCTTATTTCGGTAATAAAACAAGTTGTTTTACTCACTCATAGCACTTTGGTGTCATATGGAGCACTTCCAGAGATGTTTTAGATTAGCGTTAGGCTAACGCCGTTAGCCTAGCGCGACTTATAGCCATAGCTCGGGGCATTCCCCGAGCATGTAATATGCCCCGTGTGGGCTCCAAATAACACAAACTTTAGCACTTTTCAAATCATAGAAGCTCAATGTCTTTAGTCTACGATTTCGTTTGAGTCAAAAGTGGCCTGTAATCCGAGATTTAGCCATAGTTTCGAGTAGATGAGGACGCCAGTGCGCATGCGCGGAGTGTGCTCTCAGCTCCCGGGACCCAAACATGGAACGAAAAGCTGTAAACTATGGCTAAAGTTAGCCTAACGCTAATCTAAAACATCTCCGGAAATGCTCCATATGACACCAAAGTGATATGGGTGAGTAAAACAACTTGTTTTATTACCGAAATAAGGCTCAAATTGTAAAAAACGTTACTTTTCCTTTAAAATGCCTACAAAGATTTGGTGGTCAAACAAGCTGTAAAGAGAAGAAAGTAAGACTTGTAATTGGTGGCATAGAAGTTAGTTCTTCTGCCACACAACTGTAGAGAATTCAATTTCTGTAGCCTAATGTTTGGGGGAACTGTGTGTGAAAAGTGCAGGGTAATACTCCAGTGTGAATGAAACAAAACACAGCTCCATGTATGTTTTGATGAGGAAACAACATTATAACATAGATCAGAAAATAGTGTAATAGGGGCTCTTTAAAGAAAATACAGTAGACTTCGCCCAGGATCCAGAATACAAACTTCTCCAGTTTATCATTTTGGAGTTACCGGGCAACAGTGACTTTGTATGCTAAATATTCTCCATTAATAATAAACAACTATCTGAAAAACTACAGTTGAATTCTATTGTAATTCATTGCTTTTGAGTAATCATGACCTGGCCCAGAATATGTCATAAATAAGACTGTGAAACATGAGACTTATATTAAATTGCTGCAAGAAATGAATTTTTGTGTTGTGTTTGTGTGAATATCTTTGTGCTGGTTGTACAAAGATTGATCTCAACTCTGAATATTAAAAAGATATAAACTAAGGTAAGCAATCAGCATCAATTAATTTTGATAAAAGGAGAAAAACAATATTTCAGTTATGGATCATGAAACTATTGCTGAGTTTCACAATACACCTATAATCTTTCATGTTTTTTGTCGTAATACATTGCATTCTTGGATCTAGTCTAGAGATTGAATTATATTCGTTTTAGTATTTGTACCACTGATATATATCAGAATGCCATTTGCACAAAGTTTGATCTCAACTTTGAATATTAAAAAGATGTAAACTAAGATAAGCAAACAGCATCACCCTTCATTTTGATAAAAAGAAAAAAAAACACTAGATTTTGATAAAAGAAGGAAAATATGATTGCATTTGTAAAATGCATGGTAGCACTTACGTTTAAAGGTCCCATGGCATGAAATTTTCACTTTCTGAGGTTTTTGAACGTTAATGTGAGCTCCCCTACCCTGTTTAGCCCCCCCCCCCCCCATGGTTAAAAGTTGCAAAATGTCTAAACTGAGCATTTGCGATCCTTTTCTGCGTTACAAAAAATCAGAGCTCAAACGGGCGATTTTGAACAAGGCACCTTATTGACGTCAGATCGAAAAAAGAAATGCAAATGCAGTTCCACCCCCGTCTGTCTGTACTCAGCGTCTCTGTAAATCACGCCCAGAGAGTTTGGACTGCGGAGGAGCTACGCAATGCGAAATGCGTTTTTTTATTTGCCTGGAGGCACGTCCGAGTGTTTCTAGGCTCGGAAGTCCTTTATCTGAGCCTCTGGACCTTTGAACAGCAGTGGTTTAATTTTATTTTTTGTGGAAATTTGTTTATTTTTCAATGGAACGCTTCAAATCTCTCCCCCCGTGCAAAAACACGGAAATGGATCAGCTGAGAGCTCAGAGCCGAGAGCGGAGAGTTTGGCCACGCCCCCACCCTCTACTATAGGCCATCTCTTTTCTCCTCATTTGCATTCAAGCAACAAAGTCCATAATGGACTGTTCAGAGAGAGAGAAAAAATGACTCTTTCTCATCTTATCTCTGTTTCTCATGCACTGAGTGTTGATTTTGAAGAAGGATTCATTTACAGTATTAGGGAACCATTAAGGAGCCATACAAAAGCATCAAGAAGTACCATGTCATGGGATCTTTAAGGGTGCACTGCGTAACATTTTTAGTGGAGAGTCTACCACCTGTTTGTCTCCATGGAAATGTTATCGCTTTGTCTAGAATGTTCCACAATGTAGATTAAGCCTATCACGAGGGAGACAAACAGGTGAACAGCACTACGCTACATTACAAGTCAGATCTGTGGAGAGTTGCCCCTATTCACACAAGGAATTATCATATCTTTGAACAATAGAAACACCTGTAATGAATAAATGCCAAATGCATATGTTTAATGTCATACCAGGGAACATTCCAGGCAAAGCAACAACATCTCCATAGAGACAACAGGTCACAGCAAGTACACTCCACCATTGCACCTTTAAGTACAACATGGACACACTACTTCAAACTTCCCTACAGTAGCTTAATTATTATCCATATAAAAGAGGCAGACGAGCAGGAATTCACCAGATCAGCATCAGGGTTAGAGATAATGACACAACTGTACTCCAAACTTTCACTTGAATCCTCCTTATATGAGCACCACCATGCGTTTATCAAAGTCTAATATAGAGTGGATGGGCACTGATCAATACTGGATCAATACCACTTTTCACATTAACAGTGGCAGTCTGGCAAAGAGTAATTTCCATTTCAGTGAAACTTAAAAGGCCCATTTTACACTATTTCCTGATCTGTTATAATCAAAAACTTACCTGGAGTTGTGTTTGTTTTATTCACACAAACCCTGCAGAGTTAGGCTTCTGATTCTTCTCTCAAACAGAAAACAATCTCTTCCACCTTGTGATGCCGTGTGGTAATACAAGAAGTGCTCCATTGTGTTTTTAAACTCCATCTTCACTAGAATCATTTGGATGATTTCAGCCCTGGAATTGCCAAGTTCTATTGAACAAAAGGTAAAAAAGATAGCTGTTAAAGGACCATCTGAGCATTATTACGCCACACATTGTGTTTTACCTGTTTGTATTGTATACACGTTTACTGTACTTTGGCTATGTGTATATGTGGCGTTTTAGCCATTGTGTTTATTATCTTGTTTATCAGATGTTTTATGTTCACTGTGGGCCTAGGGAGCGCTGCAATATCAAATCCTGTGTGTGCAACCTGTACATATGGTTTTTGACAATAAAGCTGACTTTGAACTTTGAACTTTTGAAAACTTCCACTTCGTGACATCCCAAGGAGGAACAGGACATTTTGAGCTTTGTAGTTGTAGACAAACTAATAATAAAGCATTACTGTACTCAAACGTGTGAATAAAAACACACCAGGTATGTTTTTGATGAGGTAACAACATTAAAGATCCCATGACATGGTACTTCTTGATGCTTTTATATGGCTCCTTAATGGTTCCCTAATACTGTAAATGAATCCTTCTTCAAAATCAACACTCAGTGCATGAGAAACAGAGATAAGATGAGAAAGAGTAATTTTTCTCTCTCTGAACACTCCATAATGGGCGTTGTTGCTTGAATGCAAATGAGGAGAAAAGAGATGGCCTATAGTAGAGGGTGGGGGCGTGGCCAAACTATCCGCTCTCCGCTGTAGCTCTCAGCTGATCCATTTCCGTGTTTTTGCACGGGGGGAGACATTTGAAGCGTTCCATTGAAAAATAAACACATTTCCACAGAAAATAAAATTAAACCACTGCTGTTCAAAGGTCCAGAGGCTCAGGTAAAGGACTTCCGAGCCTAGAAACACTCGGACGTGCCTCCAGGCAAATAAAAAAACGCATTTCGCATTGCCTAGCGCATTCGCAGTCCAAACTCTCTGGGCGTGATTTACAGAGATGCTGAGTTCAGACAGACGGGGGTGGAACTGCATTTGCATTTCTGACGTCAATAAGGTGCCGTGTTCAAAATCGCCCGTTTGGGCTCCGATTTTTTGTAACGCAGAAAAGGATCGCAAATGCTCAGTTTAGACATTTCGCAACTTTTAACCATGGGGGGGGCTAAACAGGGTAGGGGAGCTCACATTAACGTTCAAAAACCTCAGAAAGTGAAAATTTCATGCCATGGGACCTTTAAAGCTCACAAGAGCCGTCTTTCTCTAACGCAGGAGCATTAAAACTGCTGAAAATGTATGAAATAAACAACAAAGAGCCTATATGCACTGTTGGTCAAATAATAATGAATGAATATAGCTGGTCACGACAGCCTCCTTCAATGTGATTCTGTCATGATCAGACTCAAAGCACCAGCTGGTCTGTTAATCTGATCACGTGACAGTGTGCGCGTGAGGTGACGCTGCGCCATTGGATGAGACCGGGAGCTGTTCAGCGAATACGCCTTCCCACTGATGAAGATTATTTTGATGATTTTGACGTTAAAGATGCATGACAGACCTCCTTACGTAGGCTCTCTGATACAGGAGGAATGGTTAATAAAATGCTACAAACTGACGCACAAAAAAACTGTATAATCTAGCCTACAGTTACGCGCGAGTCCTTCATTTAAAATCACAACATGAACGCAACAAGATGTATAAAAGCAGCTTACTATACGACAGTCATTCCCTATTATGCATATTACTTTGTCAAAGAAAAGAAAATACTGAAGAACAGGCTGGCGTTGATTTGTTTCTGCATGTGAACAACACGTCTGCCTTTGGACAAATATAAAGCACTAAATGTGATGTCATTCACAGCCTAAGGTCCGCGCGCATCTTCCATTCGATGTCATTTGCTCGGAATAAAACTGTAAACATGCAAACAATGTGATCGTTTGAAAATAAAGACGATTTCACGACGACCGACATGTCCGTGGCTTGATCCGGGGAAGGATGCACAGTGGGGGAAGTGAGAATATCCTGAGGTAGCTAGTATTATGTAACAAGCATAACCTTACTACCTGCTTAGATACGAGCAGCTACTTGGTAAAACATAAAATAAATTGACAGAATGATGATTTACCGTTCAGAGAGTCTTCTTGCAGCATTCTTCCTTGCGTGGTGAAGATGCGCTTTGAGCCCCGGCTTTACGCACACACAGCGACCTTTGATTTGTCATTCGCTGACAGTCATAGGTCACGTCGTAAAAAAGAAAAAACAAGAAAAAAAACCTCCAACGACATGCACTGTGCTTCTAGGATTCCCCTGTAACTCTCCTTTTACACCTGCGCTTTAATCTTACGCGCGCACGTCACCGCTATGGGGCAGGGGCACCTTTGCCAAATTACTGTACACCAAACGAGCTTCCGTGATGGCGATACGGGGAAGTATACACGGGGAGGTCCACAAGATGTTGCTGAGTGGATGAGAAGGAGAAGCAGTGCATCAGTCGCGCAGGGTCCAACCGTGAATCAATCCATGGGAGCTGCGCGCGTCCCTAGTGACTCCTCCGCCTGACAGGCAAAACCCAGGGTAGAATCGCGTTTAAAACAACTTTATTTGTTGGTATTTCAGGGCTCTCAAGTCTCACGCATTGAGAGTGTGACACATGCAATTCGACGTGTTCACACGCTCACACGCCACACATGGCATTTCTCACGCGGATTATTTTTTTTGTGCCCAGAAAATCGGTCTGTGTGGCTCAGTTTATGCAGGCACCGCGCGTTTTCAGCGAAAAAAAACCTCTCCCCCTCCTCCCCATCCCGCTCCCCGGAAAAAAAAATCAGCCAATCAGAAAATAGATTGTTCTGTTGTTGGGCAGACTGTAGAGTGTAGTTTCAGCTGCTAAGCGCACACTGCGGTGATGATAAAACAGACTGAGAACCATCA
This sequence comes from Paratrypauchen microcephalus, assembly GCA_036785185.1. Taxonomy (NCBI): domain Eukaryota; kingdom Metazoa; phylum Chordata; class Actinopteri; order Gobiiformes; family Gobiidae; genus Paratrypauchen; species Paratrypauchen microcephalus. The sequence goes on from JAVJIX010000142.1 coordinate 267,353, forward strand.
GGTAATAACTTCATTTATATAACTCTCATTAGTTGCTTTGTAGTTTAAGTTTGCTCTTTAGACAAACATTTACAGCAGGGCTCTCAAGTCTCACGTATTGAGAGAGACAATTTGACGTGTTCACACGCTCACACGGCATTTCTCACGCAATTCAAGCAGACATATTAACCGGGTAACCTCTACGACAGACACATGTAAACGAACACGAATAACTTAAAATGCATGATAAGTTTTCACATGACCATCATGAATGGCATTTGACATGACTGAGATCACATCTGTGACTCGTGAATTAAGTTGTAGTATGTTACTTACCCCGTAACGCAAGTGCAGTTGGCGGTCAGAACGTAGTTCTCGCGCTTGTTGATGATAGCCCAAGCATTGTACATGGTCGTCTTGTGGCCTTGTCTTTGACTGGGGAGAACATCAGATGCCAACACGCAAAACTCCCCATCGATATCGTGGTATTTTACCTCCTGTACATGGCCACACACGGCAAACTGGTAGGCATCCATGGATTTGTATGCGCGCACTTTCTCTCTTGTATACACGCTGGGCTTCTCCACTAAATAACAGTGGATATCTGTCCACTGTAAATCTGGCCACTTTCTGCGGTCGTACTGCCACTCCGTGATCGCATAAGGATCTGGTAATCGAACCCCGTTGCTCAACGTGAGCTTTTGAATGTAGCTCCCCCTATCGTTCAGATACTCCGCTATGGTCCTCCATGTTTGATTCTGGGTCAACAGTGCGTGCACATGTCGGTGACGTCACGTCTGTTTACTAACTGTAAAGGGGTCTATTGACATAATAATAGTTAATCACGTGACACCAAAGCAGACGGTAGAGCTCCTCCGAACAATGCATATCCTCCTGAGACCCGGTGTACATTCATTTGTGTCCTTTATAGTGGACACTGAGTTAACCAGTCTGTCTTTTAAGTGTTTTGAGATAGACTCTAGTTTGTGGCTGCACTATGATTAAAATAAATAAATAAATAAATAAATATTATTATTATTACTATTATTACTATTATTATTATAACAAATAATAAATAAGTAAATAAAATAATAAAAAATAATGAATAAAAATACATAAATAAGTAAATAATTAAATAAATACATAAAAATATAAATACAAATAATAAATAAACATGCATAACTAAGTAAATAAAATAATACAAAATAATGAGTAAAAATACATAAATAAGTAAATAAATACATACATACATAATAAATAAAAATATAAATAATAAATAAAAATATAAATAACATAAAAATACATAAATAAATAAATAAATAAATAAGTATATAAGGAAATAAATAAATACATAAAAAATTAAAAGGGAATCTCAAAACTTTTTGAGGTGACTGTAGAAGCTTGTGAGAGATGTTGGTAATCAAAACAAAAAAAAATGTTTTTGTTAGGTTGTTAACTTCACATGGATTTAACACTATTACAGTCCATTACAGAGGACATGTTACAACATTATGAATAAAAATAAAATGAACAAAATGTAAATGCTAAAGTGTTCAGTTACCTCCAAATAGAAAATTAAAATAATAATAATAATATGACAACTTGAAGCAGTTTACACTAGACGAGGTCCTATATTACAAAAAAAATGGATTCTTGTGAGCTCTAATGTAGTGTCCTACTCACAAACAGACCTGGAATTGTGTTTTGTTTCATTCACACGTTTGAGTAATCCTGCATTATTAGGTATAATCTGTCCACATCTCCAAAGCTCAAATTGCTCTTTTCCACCTTTTGATGTCCTCGAGTTGTAGTTTTGAAGTTAACAACTATACCTTTTATCTTTTGTTGAGCTGAGATTTGCAACTCCTGGGCTGAAATTATCCAAATGGTCCTAGTGGAAGGTGTATGGAGTTTTAAAACGCAGTGGAGCACCTTCTGGTCCACCTTGTGATGTCATTTGGTAATACATGAAGTATTACCAAATGACATCACAAGGTGGACCAGAAGGTTTTCAAGGTTTTTTGAGGGGTGAACTCATCTTAAATATGCAGGATTTGTGTGTTTAACATGTGAGAATGAAACAAAACACAACTCCAGGTATGTTTTTGATGTGGAAACATAACTTAGAGCAGAAAATAGCATAATATTGGCCCTTTAAAATCTAAAATCTGAGATAATTAATAATACTATTTATCAACAACTTAATATCAAATTCAGTGTAAAGTAATTATCACATTACAAGTTACGACACTGTATTGGAGAATGCAGTTTCCCTGTGTTCAGTCAGATGATTTGATGGCTAAGGGCCACAAGGGGGAGGGGCTTACATCACCACTGGTAACCTTTTCGTTCCACAAAAAGTGGTGTGCGCACTATAATAGTAATAATAATACATTTTATTTATAAAGCGCTTTTCAAGACACTCAAAGACGCTGTACAGAAGGTAAAATCAGTAATAAAACAAGTAACAAAACAATAAACAATCAGAAAAACATTAAGCATTAAGAAACATTAAAAGCAGTTTTAAAAAGGTGAGTCTTGAGCAGTTTTTTAAAGGTGGGGAGGTCAGAGCAGTCACCGATAGGTTGTGGGAGTGAGTTCCAGAGGGTGGGGGCAGCAATGGAGAAGGCTCTGTCACCCCAGGTTCGGAGCTTGGTCCTGTAGGGGAGTGACAGGAGGTTGGCATCAGAGGGTGTGGCGGTGCAGAAGGTCAGAGAGGTATGATGGGGCCAGGTTATGGAGGGCTTTGTGGGTCAGGAGGAGGACTTTGAATTGGATACACTGAGGGATGAGCCAGTGGAGGTTTTGGAGGACAGGAGTGATGTGGTCTCGGGAGCGGGTGTGGGTGAGGAGGCGGGCAGCAGAGTTTTGGATGTATTGGAGTTTATTGAGAGTTTTGGAGGGTAGACCATAGAAAAGGCTATTGCAGTAGTCGATTCGAGAGGTGATGAATGCATGAATGAGAGTTTCGGCAGCAGAGAAAGAAAGGGATGGGCGGAGTCGTGCAATGTTTTTGAGATGAAAGAAAGCAGTCCGGGTTATGTAGTTTATGTGTTGTTGGTATGAGAGTGTGGTGTCAAAAAGAATGCCAAGGTTTGGGATGAGTGGGGATGGAGTGAGGGTTGTGTTGTCTATGGTCAGGCTGAAGTCTTGAGTGGATTTGGTGATGTTTTTGGGGCCAATAATGATTAAGTTGGATTTGTCACAGTTTAGTTTTAGGAAATTGTGTTGCATCCATGTTTTGATTTCGGAGAGGCAGTGGGTGAGGGAAGAGCGAGTTGTGGAGTTGATGGATTTGGTGGTTATGTAAAGTTGAATATCGTCAGCGTAGCAGTGGAAATGGAGGCCGTGGCGGCGAATGATGCTTCCAAGGGGGAGGAGGTAGAGGATGAACAGGAGGGGACCAAGCACCGAACCTTGCAAGCCTTGCAATAGGGGAGCAGTGGAGGAGGAGCAGTTGTTGATGTGGATGAATTGTTGACGGTTAGTGAGGTAAGAGTTGATCCAGGACAGTGCTGAGCCGGTGATGTTGAAAGAGTTCTTGAGACGGGAGAGGAGGACGGAGTGGCTGATTGTTATTACATCCAAACTACATAATACACTACATGCTATACACTACATAATATTACCAGATCATCACAGTATTCATTGAAGAGGAAAATAAACCTTTATTGCGCATTCATTGTGGCAGGTTTAGACAGCATCATATAAAAATAGCCCCAAAACAAACAACCGTTGTGACATTACACAACTGCAGCAGGGTGTGTCTGCTTTCCTCACAACACGCCCTTTCATCAGCATTAAGCAGCTCCAGCCATATCACATTTCACTACAGCACAGTGAACAGTGCAACCCTTTTGTATACGACAACAATGCGTGTATAGCGACCAAATCCACCATCAAACACGTCTCATTTTATTTGGTCCTATAAGTGCATAAAGCTTCATAAAATAGAACTGCTCCGAAAAACTGCTTAAAAATTTTAAAGTTCTAATATTACGCAAAATGGATTCTTGTGGCGCTTGTTTTAGCGATGTTATAATGTTGTTACTCCTCAAATACATCCCTGGAGTTGTGTTTTGCTTGATTCACACATGTTTGAGTTTATTATTGAAGGTGTATGGAGTTTAAAAACATAACGGAGCACTTTCCTGTATTACCACATGACATCGCAAGGTGGAACAATGTTTTCTGTTTGAGAGATTAACTCAGCCTAAATATGCGGCATGTGTGTGTCAAACGTGTGTGAATGAAACAAACAACTCCAGGTTTGTTTTTGATCAGGAAACAATATAACGTGGATCAGAATACAGCGTAATATGGGCTCTTTAAAGGAGACATGTTATGATGAATGTAGTTATTGCTTCATTAGCTGTGGAATTTCTTATACCCCTAAACGGTTTACAGGGCAAGACACATTTAAGAATGAAATGTGGGTGATGAAGAATTGAGAGGGACATTTAGAAAATTACTAAACACTGCAGTCAGCACAGACAAAACCCATGGTCATGTGTTGCCTAAACCAGACTAGATTATTTTGCAGTACTGCTCCAAAAAGCCTTTATTACAGCATTAAAACTTTGGCACTAGTTGTTTATACTTGGAGCTTGATAAAAACACCTTTCCTCCTTTGAAAATACAACCCTTTGTGCCTTATGCTTTGTGCCTTCCATGGAATGTTCAGTGGTATGACATCAAACATATTCATCTAGCATTTATTCATTACGTGTGTTTCTATTGCTCAAAAATACAACCATTCCTTCTGTGAATAGGGGCGACTCTCCACAGATCTGAACTGTAAAGTGCGTAACGTGTAACATGCATCCCTCATGACATAGGTTGTATCTATACTGTGGACATTCTAGACAAACCAATAACATTTCCATGGAGACAAGCAGGTAGTGGACTTTCCACCAGAAACAATGCGGAGAACAACTGCTAAGACAGCCAAGACCGAGTGTGTTATTTTAGTAGTACTACAAAAATACAAAGGGTTAGGTATACAGTGGTCCCTCGCTCTATCGCGGGTCACTGTTCGCACCCTCGCTGTTTCGCGGATTTTTTTTTAATATAGTGTAACTTTTTTTTTTATAGTGTAACATTGTGTTCTGCGTCCTGATTGGCTAAGAGACTAGACCAGGACTAAATGTGGACTAAACCAGGTCTAGACCAGAACTAAACCAGGTCTAGACCAGGTCTAAACCAGGATTAAACCACTCTTTGCTGGTTTCGTGCGGTTGGTTTGTTGCTCGGGCTGAGATGCTTTCTGGGCGCCGCGGTTCAATCTCGTGCTCGCAGCCCCGGTGTGGCCTCGCGCCGGTCGTGCTGCTCTGTCACGGATTTGTCCACGATGAGGGGTGTACATGTAGCACACTTCTCCAAGGGGTTGGTGCGCGGGGCGTCCCGGGACGTGGCAGTGCTCCTCGCGCGTCCGGCGGGGCTTTCGGAGCCGTGTCTCCCCCCACACGTCACTATTAATACATTTTGTTGAAAATCTATGAAAGTTTGAGTGTTTAAACGAGAGAAATTTGAGAAAAGGTTAATTCCAGTCTGAGAAATGCGTATAATGTTTTACAGCCTTAAAACATGTAGAATAATTGTAAAATATAAAATTGTCCTACTTTGCGGATTTCTCTTATTGCGGGTTATTTCTGGAACGATAAACGAGGGATTACTGTACATTACAAGGTAGTTTAAAAAGCCTAATTAAAGTATAACATGTCTCCTTTAACCTTTAAATGCAAATATAGGATACTTTTTTGTGCATTTGTGATGTGGTGCAGCTGCCAACAATTTACACATGACTAAAACACATTCAAATATTGACCTTTTATTCTATATGACCTGAACTTGTATGAACTTGAAGTAACATTGCCATCAATTAAACACCTGTATTTGACTACTTAATGTAATGTTATTGCATATACTCTCACAAGAAATGGAACTATTTAACAATGCACCGATCAAGCAAAACATTATGACCATTTTCCACTATAGTAAACTTAAAAGCGCCAACAGTCTGATCTAATTATCATTTGGATCTTCTGTCTGTCTCAAACTACCATTTAAAAATGGCTGCTTATTGCTTCTCTTTTAATCAAACCATAATCTCTTACAGTTTATGGGGAAACTACAGTCATGTCAGTATCTCTACTGGGTGGGAGTTCATAGGAGATTTTAAAAAAATAGGATATTTGTATCTTTAAAAGGTGCATTGTGTATCTTTTCTTGTGGAGGGCCCATCAAATACTTTTCTTCATGGAGATGTTATTGTTTTGACTGGAATGTTTCACACTATGGCATTAAACCTTTCTCACAGTCAGAAAGCCTGTTTTTCTAGCTATTTTTGAAGTATAAACCACCTGTAATTGAATAAATGTACAGCTGTTTAATGTCATACTGTGGAACATATCCACAGAAACAAGCTGGTGACAGACCCCCAGTATAATGTGTAAAATCCCTCAGTCGTCCAGGTAGAATCCATGGCAAAAGGAGAAATTCAATTTGTTCGCTGGACAAATGATAGTATATGGTATAACGCTACTCCAGTGAGGGTGCATCTAAGTCTCATGAGGGAGTAAGCTGTTTTAAATGAGCTTACAGTGCACCATTTTGCAGCCCTGTAGAGCTGAGGCTATCAGTTACTCCCACTCCAGAAACAAGACTTGCAGATTTATGCAGAGCAGAATTAGCTGATGAAACCCTAAAAACACCTAAGGCAAGCTAGATAAGTTTAATGCCATACTGTGGGACATTAAGAAGCTCTAAATTCATCTTTGTGGTCCTGTTGAGGACAGAGGGGGGCTATGCATGACTGGGAATGCCTCTATAAACTGTCCTCTGTGGACTAGAATAGTTGTTTAGTCTTAAAAACAAGAATTTAAAGGAGAATTAATGTTTTTTACAATCTGAGCCTTATTTCGGTAATAAAACAAGTTGTTTTACTCACCCATAGCACTTTGGTGTCATATGGAGCATTTCCAGAGATGTATTAGATTAGTGATAGCCGTAGTGCGAGTTCTCGGGGCATATAATATATGCCCCGAGCGGTCTCCAAATAACACAAACTTTAGCACTTTTCAAATCATAGAAGCTCAATGTCTTAGTCTACACTTTTGTTTGAAGCAAAAGTGGCCTGTAATCCGAGATTTATCCATAATTTACAGCTTTGCGTTTCATATTTGGGTCCCAGGAGCTGAGAGTGAAATAAACTGTGACTCCGCACATGCGCACTGGCGTCCTCATCTACTCGAAACTATGGATAAATCTCAGATTACAGACCACTTTTGACTCAAACGAAAGTGTAGACTAAGACATCGAGCTTCTATGATCTGAAAAGAGCTAAAGTTTGTGTTATTTGGAGACCGCTCGGGGCATATATTATGCCCCGAGAACTCGCGCTACGGCTATCGCTAATCTAAAACATCTCTGGAAGTGCTCTATATGCGAGTAAAACAACTTGTTTTATTACCGAAATAAGGCTCAGATTGTAAAAACGTTAATCCTCCTTTAACAAATTTTAAAAATGGTTTGCTGTGGTCCCAAGTATCAGAGCATCTTCATTATTCACCACAATGACTTAATAAGCACAACTTTCAGAGGCAAAAGCAGAGTTTAAGATCACAGCTAACAACTACTAGCATGGTAACGGCGCACTTCCTGTTACTCGCACAACAAAATGCGTTATATTTAGATGCAGACCGTACACAACAGACTTATTTTGACCTCAAGAGCTGCTTATATAATACAGGCACAAGACAGATTTTGCTCAAATACTTGGAAGAAATCAAGTAACAGGCCTTAAAGGTGCACTTTGTAACTTTTTGGTTGGAGGTCCGTCACCTTCATGTTTCTATGGATATGTCATTGCTCTGCTTAGAATGTTCCACAGTGTGACATTAAACAGATCTACTTCACATTTATTCAATTACAGGTGATTTTATAGCTCAAAAATACCTAGAAAAACAGATATTCTGACTGTGAGCGGGGTCATCTCTCCACAGATCTGACCTGTAACATGGTCTGGTTTGGTCTCAGTGAAGATAGAAAGGTTTAATCCCATACTGTTAAACGTGTGTAGAATCCCTCAGTCGTCCAGGTAGAATCCATGGCAAAAGGAGAAATTCAATTTGTCAACTGGACAAAAGGTTATTTGGTTGAATACGTTTCACAGCTCATCCAAGCTGCTTCTTCAGTAACAGTTGACAAATTGAATTTCTCCTTTGCCATACTGGGAAACATTCCAGACAAAATAATAACATCTCCATGAAGAATAGCAGCAGGACCTTGCACCAGAAAAGCTACACAGTGCACCTTTAAAGTCATAATATTGTGCTTAATCGGTGCTTAGCGATCTATACTTCAACACTACACATTAAAGTTTCCACATGGCGTGTTGCAACATGAGACAAAAAGGCAGTGAAATTTGATATATCAGCAATTATCTGAGACATGCTTGTATGTTTTTGAAGCCAGCCATGATAATATAGACTTTTCACGTTGCTGTCAGTGAGTCCATGTTAATATTGTATTTACAATGCAGCAGTGGTGGAAGGTACAAAAGTAAAAGTACAATACTTAAATACACATTTTCACTTAAAGGAGAATTTAAGTTTTTTGCAATCTGAGCCTTATTTCGGTTGTTTTACTCACCCATAGCACTTTGGTGTCATATGGAGCAGTTCCAGAGATGTTTTAGATTTGCGATCTCCGTAATGTGAGTTCTCAGGGCATATGTTTGTGGTCTCCAAATAACACAAACTTTAGCACTTTTCAAATCACAGAAGATCGCTGTGTCAGCGTAGACTTTAAGTGGAGTCCAAAGTGGCCTGAAACCCGATATCCAGCTATAGTTTCATTTGATGATGTCATCATAGAGGACAGCGCGCATGCGTGAACTCAGCTGTTTCGCAGATAAACACCGCTCTGAACTTTTCTGTTGCGAGCGAGACATGGCAGAAGATTCGGACTTTGAGGCTGAAGAGGACCTATGGAGGACTGAGGACTGAAGAGGAGTATACGGATGAGGAGACAGAATGGATACGGAAAAATGAAGCGGAGACAGTTTTAGGAGCAGCAGAGAACAGCCATCGGTGTCGCATTACTTCTCAGAATCGTGCGCTGAATCCGCTGGCCTTCTTTCTTTTCCTTTGCTGGTAAAAAATCGTCCTGACTGAAGTGGGTACTGCAAACACGATGGTCCAAACGTCTTACAGCTTTGCCTTTCATGTTTGGGTCCCGAGAGCTGAGAGCGAAATCAGCTGTGACTGAGCACATGCGCACTGTCCTCCTCATCTACTCCAAACTATGGATAAATCTTGGATTACAGGCCACTTTTGACTCAAATGAAAGCGTAGACTAAGACATCGAGCTTCTATGATTTGAAAAGTGCTAAAGTTTGTGTTATTTGGAGACCGCAAACATGTGCCCCGAGAACTCACATTAGAGATATCGCAAATCTAAAACCTCTCTGGAAGTGCTCCATATGACACCAAAGTGCTATGGGTGAGTAAAACAGCTTGTTTTATTACCGAAATACGGCTCAGATTGTTAAAAAAAAAACGTTAATTCTCCTTTAAGTCAATTTTACAGTGGATAATTACTTTTACTTCACTACATTTGAGAGCAGGTATCTTTACTTTCTACACCACTACATTTTAGATCTGGACTAGTAAAAAGTACTTTTCTTTATGGTTGAAGACCTGCTGAAATGGCTGAGACTTTAATTTGAGTTTCCATCTTAGCTTTGAGCAAACCAAATGCACAAAAACTGCTAGAAAAAATAAGGCAATTGAATCACTTAAAATCAGCCAAATTATTGATCAAAATCACTACATTTCATCCTTTAATTTAATCTCTGCAAAATACTTCTTACTATTTAAGTGCATTTTTAAACAAGTACTTTAATACTTGAACTTAAGTAGATTTTTTTCTTGTGATACTTTTACTTGAGTAACTTCTTGCCCTTGTATCTGTACTTTTAGTTTAGTAAGTACTTCATCCACCACTGCAATGGAGTAACAATAAGATATACTCTGTGTGTGTAAAACAATTTTGTAGCGACTGAAAGTTGAAAGATGACAATAGAAAAAACACTATTCTGTGTGTATATAATGTTGTAACGATAAATTCACACTATCAAACCTCATCAGAAAGTAGAAATAGAAACTAAAGGCTGTAAAGCTGTTGCATTTGTTGCTCAGGGCGTCTGCGGCGGGTGGGATTCTGACTGTTGCCCGGGTAACTTAGCGCTCAGAATGGAGTTCATGTACGGCCAGATGCGGTCGGTGTCTGTGCCAGAAAATGAATGCAGAATGCCTTGAGACCTATAAAACAAAAAGAATAGATTAGAAGAAGAGATAAGGGAAAGATATATTTGTACTACTTTATATGTTTTTATTTTTATTTGTATATATACATTTAAATAATTATGCATTATTTGACACCAGTCTGTTGCTATTTTTAAAGGAGAATTAACGTTTTTTACAATCTGAGCCTTATTTGGGTAATAAAACAAGTTGTTTTACTCACCCATAGCACTTTGGTGTCATATGGAGCACTTCCAGAGATGTTTTAGATTAGCAATAGCCGTAGCGCTAATATATGCCCCGTGCGGTCTCCAAATAACACAAACTTTAGCACTTTTCAAATCATAGAAGCTCGATGTCTTAGTCTAAGCTTTCGTTTGAGTCAAAAGTGGCCTGTAATCCGAGATTTATCCATAATTTACAGCTTTGCGTTTCATGTTTGGGTCCCGGGAGCTGAGAGTGAAATAAGCTGTGACTCCGCACATGCGCACTGTCCTCCTCATCTACTCAAAACTATGGATAAATCTCGGATTACAGACCACTTTTGACACAAACAAAAGCGTAGACTAAGACATCAAGCTTCTATGATTTGAAAAGTGCTAAAGTTTGTGTTATTTGAAGACTGCTCGGGGCATATATTAGCGCTACGGCTATCGCTAATCTAAAACATCTCCAGAAGTGCTCCATATGACACCAAAGTGCTATGGGTGAGTAAAACTTGTTTTATTGCCGAAATAAGGCTCAGATTGTAAAAAACGTTCATTCTCCTTTCATTGTTTTATTAATTGATTTGTTTATAGATGAAATTATGGTATTTAAACTTTGCAGCCTTCGCGATTTCCTAACTTCCTCCATTCAAACAGCATTTTTAATACTGCTGAGATTCATTTTGCAGTCCTATATTCAGTCCCTTTTTTTGCATGCCTAATGAGCGACAGCCAAATATTTCTGACAAATGTAGAACTCAAGAAAAAAATGCTAATTTGACACAGAAAGGCAATGGTGGGAGCTGAACCCAGAAACTTCTTGCTGTGAGGTGAGAGTGCTAGTCTCTTAGCCACCATGCACTTTTTCATCCTAAATGCATATCTTATTTTCATTTTTGTTGTACTTGAGGCGTGAGATATTAGGATATAGAACATATGAAATCAGGATAGTGTATAGTTCACTGTGCATTGTGTAACTTTTCTGGTGGAGGGCCCTTCCCAAATCCCAACTTTTCTCCAATACTTTGTCTGGAATATTTCACAGTATGGTATTAAATCTTTTTATCTTCATGGAGACCAAACCAGACCAAGTTACAGGTCAGATCTGTGGAGAGGCGTCCCCGCTCACAGTCAGAATGTCTGTTTTTCTAGGTATTTTTGAGCTGTAAAACTACCTGTAATTGAATAAATGTAAAGCTGTTTAACGTCATATTTTGGAACATTCCAGGCAGAACAATGACATCTGCATAGAAACAAGGTGATGACGGACCCCTAACCAAAAGGTTACATCGTGCACCTTTTAATATATAATTTAGCTATTTTTTTTTTTAAAAAGTCTTTCAAATAATGAATAAATAACCAGTGAGATTTTGTTGTTTTTTCGCTTTGATCCACAACTTCTGCTATTTAATCTATTTTGTGCTGAGTTTTGAGTTTTGAATAGTCATACCGTTGTGGTTTTGCAATGTTATATAAATTTCAACACTGTTCCCTATTTCGATGGAATTTAGTTTTTGAATCCACTTTTGTTATTTTTCCCATGACATGGTACTTCTTGATGCTTTTATATGGCTCCTTAATGGTTCCCTAATACTGTAAATGAATCCTTCTTCAAAATCAACACTCAGTGCATGAGATAGTAGCCGAGCCTGGAAACACTCTCACGTGCCTCCAGGTGAATAAAAAAACGCATCTCGCATTGCATAGCTCATTTGTGTCTCTGATTTCCAGAGACGGTGGGTAGACATCCAGATGGGGGTGGAAACCTTTCCGCGAGTGTGACGTCAGAAAGTTCCCTTGTTCAGAATCGCTCGTTTGGGCTGTCTTTTTTTCAAATGCAGAAAAGGATCGCAAATGCTCAGTTTACACATTTCGCTACTTTTAGCCATGGGGGGAGGGGGGGCTAAACAGGGTAGGGGAGCTCACGTTAAAGTTCAAAAACCTCAAAGTTCAAAAAGTTCAAAAGTTCAAAAAGAAAGTGAAAATTTCATGCCATGGGACCTTTAAGCAAAGGAAATTGTTATTCGATATATTGTGGCAGCCCACGATATTATTGTGAGACCTTTGACGATACAATATCACAATATTTCAGTTATTGTTACATCCCTAGTGCACTTGCTTGGGGGTCCATAGACTGTAACCTTAAAGGAAAAGTAACGTTTTTTACAATTTGAGCCTTATTTCGGTAATAAAACAAGTTGTTTTACTCACCCATATCACTTTGGTGTCATATGGAGCATTTCCGGAGATGTTTTAGATTAGCGTTAGGCTAACGCCGTTAGCCTAGCGCGACTTATAGCCATAGCTCGGGGCATTCCCCGAGCATGTAATATGCCCCGTGCGGGTTCCAAATAACACAAACTTTAGCACTTTTCAAATCATAGAAGCTCGATGTCTTAGTCTACGATTTCGTTTGGTCAAAAGTGGCCTGTAATCCGAGATTTAGCCATAGTTTCGAGTAGATGAGGAGGACAGTGCGCATGTGCGGAGTGTGCTCTCAGCTCCCGGGACCCAAACATGGAACGCATAGCTGTAAACTATGGATAAATCTCGGATTACAGGCCACTTTTGATTCAAACGAAATCGTAGACTAAAGACATCGAGCTTCTATGATTTGAAAAGTGCTAAAGTTTGTGTTATTTGGAGCCTGCACAGGGCATATTACATGCTTGGGGAATGCCCCGAGCTATGGCTATAAGTCCCGCTAGGCTAACGGCGTTAGCCTAACGCTAATCTAAAACATCTCCGGAAATGCTCCATATGACACCAAAGTGCTATGGGTGAGTAAAACAACTTGTTTTATTACCGAAATAAGGCTCAAATTGTAAAAAACGTTACTTTTCCTTTAATACATTTTTCCACAGCAGTCTTAATCCATTGGGAGGTTACTTAAATGTGAGTATTTCATGAGGCATTATTATAAGTGACTCTTTTATATTTTTTAACCCAAAAGTTGGCAGTTTAATTCCCTTTATCAGTAAGTTGTGTCCTTGGATAAGACATATTACCCTCCTTGACCATGTATTAGTGTGTGGTATTATGTATGAACTAGATGTACTTTAAGTAGTGTACTGCATGCTTTGTTTCCTTATTGAAATACATTTAACTCCATTTAACTCCAACTGATTTTACAGATAAACACACTCACTTATACAGGTCTAGGACAGGCTTGGCCACATCTTTATAGTGTCTCAGTCTGGCCATGAGCGCTTCTGGTTTGTCATCTTCACTTTGAACGAGTGGCTCTCCAGTGACGTCATCTTCACCCTGGGATGGACACAACAAAAGGTGACTTCACAATACAAAAAATACAGAACATAACATGAATAGATAGAAAGAAAAGGCATCCAGATTCAGTTGGTATGAATAAAAGACAACAATGAATCACTGGTCTTAAAGGTCATATTATGCAAAATTGACGTGTGAGCTTTTAATCATGTTCTAATCCTGTTACCTCATCCAAAAACACACCTGGAGTTGTGTTTGGTTTCTTTCAGACATGTTTAACTGATCCGGATTTATTGGTCTGTCTACATCTCCAATGCTCAAAATGCTCTGTTCCACCTTGTGATGTCATGAAGCAGTAGTTTTCAAGTTAACGGCAACCTTTTACCTTCAGTTCAGTAGAGATAGGCAATTCCAGGACTGAAATTATCCAATGTTATCCATGTGTCTAGTGACAGTGTATAGGGCTAGGACATCACAAGGTCAAAGAGTGTCAAAGAGTGTTTTCTGTTCTTGAAAAGAAGCCTAAATATGCAGGTTTGTGTGTTAAACATGTGTGTATGAAACAAAAAACAACTCCAGGTGTGGCTGTGATGAGGAAACAGGATTATAACGGACCAGACTAATATAGTGTCGTTTGTTTGTTTTTTGTTTGTTTTTTCGCGCTCACATGCACTCAGACTGCCTGCGGTCTCCTCCTCGCTGCTCGCCTCAGCTGTGACTCGTGAGAAACCAGGAAATAGACCCGCACGCGGCGCTTTAATCCACCTGGTCTAGTCCAGGTTTAGTCCAGGTTTAGTCCAGGTTTAGTCCAGGTTTAGTCCAGGTTTAGTCCAGGTTTAGTCCTGGTTTAGTCCTGGTTTAGTCCTGGTTTAGTCCAGGTTTAGTCCTGGTTTAGTCCTGGTCCAGTTCAGGTTTAGATCTTGGTCTAGTCCTGCTGTCAGCCCCGCGCCGGGTCATGCTGCGCACACGTGTCCGCGCAGTTTTCTCCCCCCTCCCGCTTCCCCCCACACTTCAATATTGATACGTTTTGTTGAAAATCTAAAATCTGAAAGTTTGAGTGTTTAAACGAGAGACAAATGTGAGAAAAGTTTAAATCCAGTCTGAGAAACCAATCAGGACGCAGAACACATTGTTACACTATAAAAAAAGTTACACTATTAAAAAAAAAAACTTGGATCGGGGCCTTGGAACGAATCAGGCTTTTTCCATTGAAATAGCTACTCAACTTACGAATTTTTCATGTTACGAAACCACCAATTAATTTCGTAAGGTGAGGTACCACTGTATATTGTTTTGTAATAAGAAAACTCAGAAAGCTACAAAAAGAGCTGAGAAAAAAGTGATAGAAACAAAGACTGCGCTGGTGCTAAGTTCAATACTCAGCCAAGACATTAATGGTGCACTGTGTAACTTTTTGTGGTCCGATACCTACTTGTTTCCATGCATATGTCATTGCTCTCCCTAATATGTTCCACAGTATGACATTACACAAATCTACCTTACATTTCTTCAACTACAGATGGTTTTACAGCTCAAAAATAACTAGAAAAACAAGTATTCGGCATTCAAACCCTGACCCCTCCACAGGTCTGACTTAACTGTAACTTGGTCAGGTTTGTCTCCATGAAGATAGAAAGGGTTTAATGCCACACTGTGAAACATTCCAGACAAAGTAATAACATCTCCATGGAGAAAAGCATTTGCTGGACCCTCCACCAGAAAAGTTACACAAGACACCTTCAACAGTCAAGTTTTAGCACACAAGCTTCAGCCAATTGTAAAAGAGAAAATGTTTAAAAAGTTCATCTATCCATTTTTATGGGCTAGAGTGATCTTATTTGCGATGGTGGGACTGACCGTGACTCTTGGGGGGTTAAAGGTCATGTTGTAGACCCTGCCGCTGGCCGGGTGGATCCACTTGTCGCTCATTCTGTCCTTCAGGGTCTCATAGGGGATGTTCAGACTGATCACCATGTCCAGCCGATAGAGCGCATTCAGGGCCTGGGCCTGGCCAATGGTACGAGGGAAACCTGGAGACCGTTAAAGGAAAAGTAACGTTTTTTTACAATCTGAGCCTTCTTTCGGCAATAAAACAAGTAGTTTTACTCACCCATAGCACTTTGGTGTCAATTGGAGCAGTATCGCAGAACTTATGTTGAGCCGTTCTGTTCTACTAATGATCCTGTATCCGTTAGCATGAGTGCTCGGGGCATTACTTTGCGGTGTCCAAATAACACAAACTTTAGCACTTTTCAAATCACAGAAGATCGCTGTGTCAGGGTAGACTTTTAGTAGATTCCAAAACGGCCTGAAACCCGATATGCAGCTATAGTTTCATTTGATGACGTCATCAGAGAGGACAGTGCGCATGCGTGAACTCAGCTGTTTTGTAAACACAGCAAGTCCGAAAGAAGCTAACACCGCTCTGAACTTTACTTTTCTGTTGCGATATCGGGTTTCAGGCCGTTTTGGAATCTACTAAAAGTCTACCCTGACACCGCGATCTTCTGTGATTTGAAAAGTGCTAAAGTTTGTGTTATTTGGACACCGCAAATCAGTCCCCCGAGCACTCACGCTAACGGATACGGGATCATAGAAGAACAGAACGGCTCAACATAAGTTCTGCGATACTGCTCCAATTGACACCAAACTGCTATGGGTGAGTGAAACTACTTGTTTTATTGCCGAAAGAAGGCTCAGATTGTAAAAAAACGTTAATTTTCCTTTAAATAATACAATATGGAGAGAGATGCAGAGAGATAAAGAGATAGAGAGATCGATAGCGAGAGAGAACAAGATAGGTGAAGAGATAGACAGGAAAATAAATGGAGAGAGATAGAGACAGATGAAGATGGAGAGATAGAGAGATATAGATAGAGAGAAAGATAGATAGCGGGACAGAGACAGGCAGACAGAGAGAGATCTTTATTACAGACTTGTGGTCCAGAATAAAAAACAGACAATCTAAGAAAAACATACAAAACAATAAGAGGCCCCTGACCTCTTAGAAAACAACTCTACCAGTGTTTCCACAGCTGAGCACTGTATCCAATATGAATCAATCCAATATTAATCAATATCAATAATCACCACTAATTCTTCAGATGGGACAAACATGTATATATCATTTCTTAAAACAGTTTGCAGTGATATGAACAGTTCACTGACCCTAGTCCATCTGGGCCTTTTAAACAGAAGTCTTACAGCAACATTTAAAGCCACTCTAGGTCTCTGTAGGGTAGTGGAGGAGAATGAGAGAGAAATAGAGAGAAAGAAGGAGAGAAAGAGGTACAGTACATTTCTAAACACTGGTAAAATGAGAACGTTACGATATCTTTGCTACAGTGTCTTGGGGTGTGTTCCCTGCTGAGTCCTGGTCTGAGTCCAGTTTAGTGCAGATGGTCCAGTTTTAGTCCTGGTTTAGTCTGAAACTAGTCCCAGTTTAGTCCCAATTTTGATGTGGTCTATGTCTAAGTGTGAATGTGACTTACAAAGAGCAAATAATACATCAAAATATTATCAAGTGTTGAAAATAAGATTAAAATCAAAAGTAAAACTAGAATTATATAAACAAGAGATATCTGGATCTTTGTTCTTCTTATCAGTACCACAAGTCTATTATTTTGGGTTGAATTACAGTCTATTTTCTATTATCATTTTGTATCAAATTTGGTATCAAGTATCAAACCTATTCCTTGGAAGAAAGTTTGAACTCTTCAAAGTCACATTGTGTAGCTTTTATGGTGGAGCGTCCGTCAAATACTTTTCTTCATGGAGATGTTATTGCTTTGTCAGAAATGTTTCTCAGTATGGCATTAAACCTTTCTATTATCATGGAGACCAAAGCAGATCAATTAACAGGTCAGATCTGTGGAATGCCCGTTTGTTTTTCAAGGTATTTTTGAGCAATAAAACCCCCTGTAATTGAATAAACATAAAGTAGATCGATTTAATGTCTTATCATGGAACATTCTAAGCAGACCAATGACATATCCATTAGGGGTGGCACGGTTCATGAAAAACCGACGAACCGTTCGGTTTGCATGTCACGACGAACCGTTCGGTGCGCACCTGACGGTTCCGGGCATGCGCAATGTATACTTGCCTCTGGCATGCCCGTATGTAACCTCATATGTAAGATGAATGAGTGCGGTAAATAAAGTTAGATACAAATGGCAAGTGAGAGTGGAGATAGCGGCAAGGACATAGAGGATGCACCAGTGTCATTTAAGTCCGGTGACTGGGGAAAAGCGGAAAGTCACGGACACTCCCCTCCCACGCCACCGCCGAAATGCGCTCTAATCAGAGGCATTGAGGAGGGAGTTTATGCTATCAGGGAAGCTAACAGGAGGAGAGAGCGCGTTGAAAAGTCGGTAAGTGAGGCACGGACAGATGTTTTATAAAGTTTAACCTGCCCTGTGATACACATTACACGTTACACGTGCGAAAGAGCTGAGCTCACGCGCTCGCTCGCTGATGTGTGGTGTCCCCAGCTCCAGACGGCGCACGGCCCGCACACCGGTAGAAGTTTAATACGAAACACGTTCTTTTGTTTCTGTTTCTTCAGTATCTAGTGGTTGTGTTTTTTCAACAGCAGGTGACATAGTTACTGCCACCAGATCGGAGAGATGGTTCCAATAATGGGCTTAAAGTCAGGTCAAATTC
The DNA here is from genome assembly GCA_036785185.1 of Paratrypauchen microcephalus. NCBI lineage: Eukaryota > Metazoa > Chordata > Actinopteri > Gobiiformes > Gobiidae > Paratrypauchen > Paratrypauchen microcephalus. The sequence continues at coordinate 285,738 of JAVJIX010000142.1, forward strand.
AGATTGTGTGATTATTACATTGTATTAAGATTTTATATTACATTTAGGGCTGTCAAACGATTAATTTTCTTGATCGCAACTAATCTCAGAAATTTCATAGTTAATCGCGATTAATCGTGATTTATTTTGCATGTTTAAAATTGATATCTTGCAGTAAGACCATTCGAATCTAAAATTAAACTCACAATGCAAAGTATTTCTCACCATTTTTTTTATTTCAAAAAAGTGTAGAGAAAGGAAAAAGTAACAATGAACCAGTAATAGGGCTTACTTTGAGAAATTGTAAATAAATGAACACACAAAAAAATCTGAAAAAGTGCCATGTAGACCCACTTGTCTATACTTCAGATAAGTATAACCATAAATAACCAATAAATAAAATAAAATAAAATAACAATACAAAGCACTTCATAACTTAAAATATGGTGGTATTGAAACTCTGCTTGACACAGGGTGCATTCTTGTCAAATCTTGTCGATTTGTCCGTCTGGATGTTTTTTATATTCAAACAAACCATTCAGAGGTCCAGAAAACCGCTGCTTGTCCATTACACAAAGTTGGCTAAACTGAAGACAACAGCGTGTCCTTCCTTGCCAATGCCGACGACTCGATTGAAGCCCGCTCGAGCTGCCTATGGATGCGTAGAAGGAACAAAATACTAGCAAACTCAAAATAGCGCGTTTAACCGACAATGAGTTTAATTAATACAACCAAATGAGCTGCATATGGATGGTAGAATTGCGGAAAATGCTGGCAAACTCTGATCGCGATTTAAAAAATTGTTCGCGATCATAACTTACATTAATCTAATCGCGATTAACGCGTTAATATTCCCAGCCCTAATTACATTAGATTATTATATAATCTTATAACCTTTTTAATGTTATATCCTGTTATTGTGGATTATTAAGATAAATGTATATAAGGTGTATTTTGAAAGAAACCAATAAGAACCGTACAGAACCGAAAACCGTGACCCTTAAACCGTGATACGAACTGAACCGTGAATTTTGTGAACCGTGCCACCCCTAATATACATAGGAACAAGAAGGTGACAGAACCCCAACCAAAAAGTTACACAGTGCATTATCTCTTTAACCACTTCTGGTATTACTCAGCTACTGTTTTGCTCTTCCCCATAAATGCAAGTAATCTATTAGGCATGGCTAAATGCATTGTTAGCATTTTTTTTTTTTTTAAAGAACAAATCAACAATGTGCTTTGTCATTTGAAAAACGATGTAGTCCGCAGGGTTGTCAAAAGTATCCAGAATCTGATACTAATCATTACTAGCACTGGTATCAAAACTAGATACTCACTTGAGCAGGTATCCATGCTAACAAAAAGTCACATTCACAGGGCAGAAATGAACCTTTTCTGAATATCTTTAAATGATCTTGAGCTGGATCAGAATAAATATACGAGCACATAGATAGGTATATGCCCCTGGACCACAATGGAACCTGCCTGGACCACTGAGGGATTGCATAGGTAAAAGGCCACATGAACTGTTGATGAACTATTATTTGATGTTGAAAATCACATTCTATTGTCTAATTAAAGAGTGTTTTTATGATCATTGTAGTATCAGAAATCAGTATCGAGCTGCAAGTGTGTTCCTGTGTGGTACATACAACACTGCAAATATTCACTGAAAGTTGTTGCCTTAATGTTATGAGTGTTTTGGTTGGGATAAAATCCGCCCATAATATCTAAGATTTATACCGTAACATAGATTACTTCATACAAAAGTAAAGGTGTGCTTACAGAGTGTGTCTTCTTGCATTCTTGGAAGATTTGATCATTTGTTTAGACGATAATAACCGGGCGTGTCTTGGTCATGCAACAACAAACAAACTCGAACTTAAGTACATGAAAACACCCTGTGTTTAGTCTGTAAATATTGCGATACATGTTTTGTTTATAATCGCCTATAATAGAGTTTTACTACTGAAAACATTACACTTCATTTTTGCTTATGTTGTTATTTGAACACACAGTTCACATATTCACAGAGCTTACAATTGCATACATGCGTGTATAAATAAACACAAAATAAAAAGGACAATGATAAAGTCTGTGATGACATTGTAAGATAACGATGCTAGCCAAAGATGGTAAGTCAACACGGGGAGTATTTTTGTTGTCTGTAATGTTTGCTTATGCTATTTGTATTACTTTTTGTAGCTCAGAACTGTTTGCAAATCAATAAATCAAGGCTAAAATGTATTTGATAATATTGTGCATATCAACAAATAGACTTAAATGTATTTGATCATATTATGTGTTCAAAAAGACATTTAAAAAAACTTATTTCACAGAGTTGTAATAACAAATATGTATGAGTGAGTAGAAGTAGCAAGAGAAAAAAACTTTAACTGTAAATACCTTGGGGCTATTTACATAATTCCAAGCAGATGTTATGTGTTTATTTTATTGTATTTTTTTTATATCTTAATCAGTCTTTTGTATAGGCCTTGGCATGCTGCAAAACTTCCCATGTATCTCACTTGCCTGCAGAGATTTGGAGGGTGGTGGCGAGTTGGACCAATCAGATTTGAGCCTGAAAATAATTACAAGTGGCACCAGATTCTGCTTTGGAGAACTCATCCAGGACCACAGCTATGCACGCCGTATGATGCTTATGTTTTATGGAGGTATTAGGTATGTAAGACTATAATTAATGGTATAAGAATAGACCGTGTTAGGAAATCTGACCTTCCAAAAGCCAGCTGTGTCCGCTCAGTTGTTCCAGTCTGGGCAGCATAAGCCTGGTCACTACATGGTCCGGCACCAGCATTCGTTTGTCTATGTAGGACTTGACCAGCACACCTGCCTCTAATGCACAATAAACAAATCAGTAATGCAAAACAACAGCGTCATCTTTATTTTAAAAACAAAAAACAGACAAAAAAGAAGTCAATACATGTAGTGTAACATTCCTAACCTCAAACGCCCCTGTCCTTAAATGACCTAAGCTCTAAATATACAGTATACGGCATGTTAAGTAGCTGGAATCTCTAATAAGTTTAATGGTTTGCCAAAATTATATTTGCACGAATGATTTGGTCATGTGAGTGTATTTTAAATGATCCCAGTTGGTTTGGTTGCTATAGTAAAAATCTTAAAGGGGCCTGACAGGAAATAACATTGGAAAATTTTGCATTTCTTGGCAGTGAGATTGCACATTCCTGGTAAAACTACAAAATGAATGCATGTTAAGAAGATTCTGGCAAACATAAGTGATGAGGAGATATCAGAGTGCGCGTGCCTTCCTGTTTCTGTGCTCCATGTTGACACAAACCGCAGACACCCTCTTGCTGTGGCCTACCTGTTTCATTTGCCGCTACGATTTCCTGCAAAAAACGTGCGCAAGATAAATACTGAAGCCCGAAGTTGTGCGCGATCCTCTTGGATATGGTTCCTTTGCCTGATCCGGGTGGACCCATGATGACAGCACGGAACAACTTAGCCATGTCTTCCTCAAAAAAAAAAAAAAAAAAAAAAAAACGATTCCAAAATTTGGAATTGTCCGCGCGCACAAATTTACAAATGTACACTACACACCCGGATCTTGGGAAAGGAGCTCCCTTAATTGCGCGTTAATGAATTGGCTGCGCGCGAGGATAGTCAAACATTCGTGGTTTCTCCGAGTCGAATCCGGTTGCAACTCGACTCCACAGTTGATAGTTTCACTGTACAGCCACTGCGCCGCTATGAGTCACTACTTTTTGTTTTTTTTCCTCCCTTTCTTTCCGCGAAGCTCTTTGGACGCTCCTCTGCGTCTTTAAGAGCGCATCGAGCGTCTCAGCGAATGGATGAGGCAAGTCTTCACTACGCCCTATTTCTCTGCGCGCATCATGTAGGAAAAATCCGGGATAGGCTGTTGACTTTCTCATGCCCAAACGCAGCACTGCCCTCTGGTTAGTGTAGTTTTTGTCACGTGATTACTGTAGTCCTCTAGTGGAGGAACTGAAACTCCTGTTTGATCACAAAAACAAAACGGGTCTTTGCTTAACTTGCCTCAAATATTCCTCAGAGTTCAACTGGGATCAAATGTTGTAGTCCCCAGGCTGAAGTTTAAAGCAGGTCTAATATGGCTGTTGTTTTTGTGTTTCTATTTATAGCCAAACTTCTTAATATCTCATTAGTGTGTGTTTGTTTAAATATTTATATGTTGTTTGAAATAGCAGGCATATTCATTGTTGAAATCCAGTAAAGGAATGTACTAATAATTGCAGTTTTTTTCCCCAACAGGGACAATGCATTTCATATACAGCTAAATATAGAAATGATGACATGGCCCTACTGTAGATTAGCCAAATGTAAAAATAACTGTACCAATGGCAGCAATAATATTAGATGGCCTTTGAGATAAGTTGTAATTGAGTGGAATTAGATCCCTATTAGCAGGTCAAAGGTTAAATAATGACTGTTAATAACAGTAACTAGAATGCAGTTAGAGACGCCATAGGCCCTCTGTATGTTGTAATACAAATTCAGGTTTAAAAAGCATCATCTGAATTCATGAAATACATTTAAAGGTTCAGTATCCTATTTTTATGTGAAGGGTCTATCCCTTGCTGTTTCCATGGAGATGTTATTCCTTTGCTGGGAATGTTCCACAGAATGGCATTTAACATAGGCTACAGTATCTATGTCAAATGCAAATATGACAAGTGACAGGTCATATCAGTGGAGAGGCTACACCACTCACAGAAAGAGTGCACATATTCAAGGTAACTGATTATAGCCTGTATAGCATGTAAATAAAGTCATTTTACTGTTGTAAGTAAGTTATTAAAACATGAATTACAGTGTGAGTATCTGTATTTGAATCTGTATTTGATTGTGGACAAGACGGAAATAAATATGTATACTGAAAATGGCTCAGTTTTTGGAAGTTTTGCATTGTAATATATATATTGTTGTATTGAGTTCCACTTGTGGACTGTAACGGACCAGCTCACTGTGTTTGCGTGTGTGAGAGAAGTGAGAACTGCTCTGAGAATGTTGCAAATGAATTGCCCTCTAGGATCAATAAAGTTTTCTGAATTTGAATAGTTTGTGCACCTACAGAACTGAAAAACATACTGTGGAGAATCTTGCAAGTTCATTATAGGTCAAAAAATAAATTTTTCTTAATTTAATATGACGGGGCGGCAGTAGCTCAGTTGGTAGAGCGCTTCCCTGGTAATCCAGGGGTTGGCGGTTCAAATCCCGCGGGATCACCCGCGGGTTGACCCACACAGCTGCCGTTGTGTCCTTGGGCAAGACACTTAACCCCACCTCGCCCCCAGTGTCTGTGGACATTGGTAGCCCCCATGGCAGAAGATACATCAAGGCCCGTTGTGACGTGATCCGTCCTCCTGTGGACCCAGCACCCGCGGGAGGATTCATGAGGGCTGGTGCATTGTGTTCTGGGCAGTGGAACACTGCTTGGACTGCTGCCCCCGCGACCCAGAGAATGGAAAAAGTGGAAGAAAATGAATTTAATATGAAAATTAACTCCTTCGAGTGACAGGTCAACAAAAAAGAATTATTTATAGATTATTGTCAAGAAAACGTTTGCAATAAATAACTTCTAATGCAAAGAGAAATGCAATCCAAACAAAAATGTATTAGCCTACAAATAGCATATACAATAGCAAGTATTGTTGGTCTGTGTCATCACTTCACAAAGTCACCACAGATTTTATCATCGTCCCACTAACTATGTGTTTATTTATTCAGACTTGTGTGAACTGGAGCTGTCCCAAATATGTAAAATGTTCCTTAAAAGAACAAAACTAGCAAAGACTAGGAGTAATTTTTCAGCCACCTAATGCCATACTGTGGAACTTTTTAGACAAAGCAATAATAACATTCCCACAGAGTTAAAGCGGTGGTGAGCTCTCCAATATTACACAAAACTGACTCTTGTGAGCTTTAAGCCATGGTACAATGTTGTCACCTCATCAAAAGTGAGTAACCCTTTATTAGTCTGTCTACATTTCCACTGTATGTTCTATAGTTTCACTTTGTGATGCCATGAAGTGATAGTTTTCAGGTTAACAGCTACCGTTAAAGGGGAATTAACCTTTTTTACAATCTGAGCCTTATTTCGGTAATAAAACAAGTTGTTTTGCTCACATATAGAGCACTTTGGTGTCATATGGAGCACTTCCAGAGATGTTTTAGATTAGCAATATCTGTAACGCGAGTATATGCCCCCGAGCGGTCTCCAAATAACACAAACTTTAGCACTTTTCAAATCATAGAAGCTCAATGTCTTAGTCTACGCTTTCGTTTGAGTCAAAAGTGGTCTGTAATCTGAGATTTATCCATAATTTACAGCTTTGCATTTCATGTTTGGGTCCCGAGAGCTGAGAGCAAAATAAGCTGTGACTCCGCACATGCGCACTGGCCTCCTCATCTACTCGAAACTATGGCTAAATCTCGGATTACAGGCCACTTTTGACTCAAATGAAAGCGTAGACTAAGACATCGAGATTCTATGATTTGAAAAGTGCTAAAGTTTGTGTTATTTGGAGACCGCAACTCACATTACGGAGATCGCAAATCTAAAACGTCTCTGGAAGTGCTCCATATGACACCAAAGTGCTATGGGTGAGTAAAACAACTTGTTTTATTACCGAAATAAGGCTCAGATTGTAAAAATCGTTAATTCTCCTTTAAGTTCAGTAGAACAATTCCACGTCTGATATTATCCAAATGATTCTAGTGATGGTGTGTGGTTTAAAAACACGGTGGAGCACTTTCTATTTGAGAGAAGAACCCACCCTTGTGGTGTTAAAAGTGGATGAACGAAAACACAACTCCAGCTATGTTTTTGATGAGGAAACTACATTAAAACATAGATCAGAAAACAGCTTAATATGGACTCTTTAACCTCCTGAGACCCGCCCATTCATTTGTGTCCTTATAGTGGATGTTTATACGGGTGGCAGTAGCTCAGTTGGTAGAGCATTTTTGTCCACTGATCCAAAGGTTGGCGGTTCAAATCCCGCTCTTGACATAAGAAACATCAGTGGTTGAGCGGTCAGATCCACTGACCCACAGGTTGGTTGGTACGATTCCAGCTCCCACAGATGAATGCTGCTGTTGTGTCCTTGGGCAAGACACTTAACCCTCCTCGCCCCCAGTGTCTGCGTACACTGGTGTGTGAATGTGTGTTGTAAAGCGCTTTGGGTGCCTTGAATGTGGAAAAGCGTGTTATAAAAGCATTTCCATATTAACAAAGTACCTTCTAATTCTGCCCTGCCCTTCCACCATCCCCCCTGGTTTCATTTTATGACTCGAACCCCCCCCCCCCCCCCTCCACTGATATGACCTGTCACTTGTCATATTTGCATTTGACATAGATACTGTAGCCTATGTTAAATGCCATTCTGTGGAACATTCCCAGCAAAGGAATAACATCTCCATGGAAACAGCAAGGGATAGACCCTTCACTTAAAAATAGGATACTGAACCTTTAAATGTATTTCATGAATTCAAATTATGCTTTTTAAACCTGAATTTGTATTACAAGTGAGAAGTCATTTCATACAGATGTGACCATTTGAGTTGTCAAAATAAATAATACATAAAAATAAATAACAAAAATACTAAAATAAATAAATAAATACAAAATAAATAATACATAAAAATTAATAAAAAATACTAAAATAAATAAATAAATACAAAATAAATAATACATAAAAATAAAAATAAATAAAAATAATAAAATAAAAATAAATAAATAAATAAATAAATAAAAACAAAATAAATAACACATGAAAATAAAAATAAATAAAAAAAATACTAAAAGAAATAAAGAACTAAATAAGAAATTTAAAGGGAGACTAAAAACTATTTGACTGTAGAAGCTTGTCATTAAAAAAAAAAAAGTTTTTGTTAGGTTGTTAACTTCACGTGGATTTAACACCAAAATGTCCCCGACGTCCATGACAGAGGACATGTTACAACATTATAAATAAAAATAAAATGAACAAAATGTAAATGCTGAGGTGTTCATTTACCTCCAAATAGAAAATGAAAATAATAATAATAATAATTGAGATAGACTTTTTCCCTTCAGGTCCCAGGAGGTTAAACCTTCTGTAATAGTTCTGGATCATCTGCTGGGGCACGTTGTGCTCATGCCACAACGTGTCACATTTGAGTCTTGCGCTCCTGATACGTTAGATTTCCCCATCGTGGACACTTGTTGACAGCATTTTACAGCTCGCCTTCTCTCTTTTTATAGTTTGTGTGTTTGTTTGTTGCGAATGTGCCGAGTTTGCATGAGGAGCAGTAGCAGATAGACGCTTGTGTTGTCACAGCTCTGAGAACGGGCGGAATTCACATCGGGAGGACTTGTTGCGAGCCAGAGCTGTCAAACATTGCGCACAGCCGTCTCCGCTCAGTAAGTAACCACGTACTGGACTAATCCATCACACAAACAAGTCGGGCAGATTAACCCTTTTCTTTTACAAACTGCGCGTATGCTTATGTGCACGTCCGGAAGCTTGTTTTTGTTAAATCATGTGCATTTTGATGTCACATGGCTTTGGAGATTTCAATAACAACAAAAAATGGCGACAATCACGTTGCTCTGTGTGGTCTTGCTGCGTCATTAAAAATATTCACGTAAACACGAGGATTTCAGCGTCCAAATGTCTGGTAAGTCGTCTCCAGATTTGACTTATGTTCAATGCAAGGTGGAATCCGCGCATACGTACTCTATATGTTTGGATCCCTTTCAGCATGCTGTTTGTTTTTGCCTAGAAAAGGGGTGTGTGTGCAATGCCAAGCTGGGCGTCAACGTTTGGCATTGCAATATATTTCAATACTAACATTTTAGCACGAAATCACGTCATTAAAGCTTAATTTAGGGCACGTCAAGACGTCTTAAACCGTATGTAGGTTATATAATGTAACGGCATGCGCGTAAATAGCCATGCTTTGGAGAATTAGCTAACTTTTCTTTATTTTTAGCAACAAGCGAAGGTGCATTTGACTTCCCAACGTGTTCATTCGCAAGTAAAAGTTTATTTCTTCCTAATGTAGACGTTAAATCTATATTATGAGACCGCGCCATGCATTTTAACCCCATGCGTACTCGCCATGTTGACAGATTACGCGTTGGATTTAATCGCTTTTTACGCACCACGCCCACGAACTAGTGTGCTCAAATACAAACCTAGCTTTAGCTTTGCCACTGAGGCGTGTTTTGTGGTGTTTTTACGTGTGACATGCTCGTTTTGCAGCGGCTCTAATGGAGTTGTTTACATGGAGTGCAGAGGGCGGACTGGGCTGCGAGGGCGGAGGAGCGCGTGCCGTGCCAGCGACGCGCGCAGACTGCTCGAGGAAGGGGCGGGGCTCCAGACAATCATAACAAGTCTGACGTCACTGGGTCCAACAGAAAATGGAAAAGGCAGTAAGCTTTTTATTAGTGTGGCTGTATTTCTTTTCTTTTTATCTTATTCTCATTGTTATTTTATTGAATTTTGGATTGATACAATATATCCTCCTGAGACCCGGCCCATTCATTTGTGTCCTTTATTGTGTCCTATCTTTTAATTGTTTTGAGACTGAGCTCCACTATGATAAAAAAAAAAAAAATCTAAAAAATAAATAATACATTAAAAAAATATATATATATGTAAATAAATACTCAAGTAAAATAAAACATAATATATATTTTTTTAAAAAGAAAGAAAAGAAATTAAAAGGGAGGTGACTGTAGAAGCTTGTCAGAGATGTTGGTCATCAAAAAATAATAATTTTTTTTTGTTAGGTTGTTAACTTCACGTGGATTTAAAGGAAAAGTAACGTGTTTTTTTTACAATCTGAGTCTTCTTTCGGCAATAAAACAAGTAGTTTTACTCACCCATAGCAGTTTGGTGTCAATTGGAGCAGTTTTGTAGAAGTTATGTTATAGCCGTTCTGTTCTACTAATGATCCCGTATCCGTTAGCATGAGTGCTCGGGGCATTACTTTGCGGTGTCCAAATAACACAAACTTAAGCACTTTTCAAATCACAGAAGATCGCTGTGTCAGGGTAGACTTTTAGTAGATTCCAAAACGGCCTGAAACCCGATATCGCAACAGAAAAGTAAAGTTCAGAGCGGTGTTAGCTTCTTTCGGACTAGCGGTGTTTACAAAACAGCTGAGTTCACGCATGCGCACTGTCCTCTCTGATGACGTCATCAAATGAAACTATAGCTGGATATCGGGTTTCAGGCCGTTTTGGAATCCACTAAAAGTCTACGCTGACACAGCGATCTTCTGTGATTTGAAAAGTGCTAAAGTTTGTGTTATTTGGACACCGCAAAGTAATGCCCCGAGCACTCACGCTAACGGATACGGGATCATTGGTAGAACAGAACGGCTCAACATAAGTTCTGCGATACTGCTCCAGTTGACACCAAACTGCTATGGGTGAGTAAAACTACTTGTTTTATTGCCGAAAGAAGGCTCAGATTGTAAAAAAACGTTACTTTTCCTTTAACACTAAAATGTCCCCGACGTCCATGACAGAGGACATGTCACAACATTATGAATACAAATAAAATGAACAAAATGGAAATGCTAAGGTGTTCATTTACCTCCAAATAGAAAATTAAAATAATAATAATAATAATTTAGGTACACTTTCTTTCTTCAGGTCCCAGGAGGATATAGTAGCCTAATAGATCTACTTGGTAGAGCTATGGCTATTTTGAAAGGCTGTTCATATGTACTTTTTTGTAATTACCAAATAATAACAATATATAGTTCATACTGAAATGATAGAAATTTTTTTTTTTTTTTTTTTGCCATAGCAGCTCTTACCAAAACATGAATTACACTGTCCTAACATGTAGTAGGCCTACTTTATTGATCCCAAAGGAAATTCAGTTTTTGGCAGCAGTCACCATGAAACAAACATAATAATAGCAGTCCATTCTCTTGCATTCATCTTTATATAGCTCTTTTGCAGATAAAAAACACAAAGTAGGGTTTATGTTTATGTTAATGTATCTGTATCTGACTTTGGATGAGAAAAAAAATAATGAAAAATACTGAATACAGAGTTTGTCCAGCTACAAAACATAGGTGGAAATCTTTGGCAAGTTCATTATAGATCAATAAATAGCACTATTGCACTGGGACGAAATGTGAATAATTAACGAATATGACAGAATAACGAAAACAAAAGCAAAAGTTTTCAATAAATGACTTGAGAAATCCTCAGTCTAGTCTACCAGCAGTAGAGTAGGGTAGTTAAAATTGCTCATTGTTGGACAAGTGTATTTAAAAGTTGTGTGTGTTAAGTCTATTGCCAAGGGACACAATGACAATATGCACACCATCTTTGGGTGGTATTATTATCTGCACAGCAAAGCAATCACTTGCTTTGGTCACTAATAAAGAGGAAATACAGTTGATAAACATTAAAAACATCAGTGGTTTTGATACACTTCACTACAGCTTGGGTTACACATCTCTACCTGCTGCTTTGTTACAATATTTATGATGCGATTTGCTCATTTGAAATATGATAAATGTCTTTGAAAATGTAATATTTGTATGTATGCTTATATGCTTATATGTACGAGTGACTATTATCCCAGTGTTGAAGAAGATACCGGCCTGCTTTGGTGTGGACTGCGTGGACTTGCGGGCTGCCCTGGTTCAGTTATCACAGTGCTGATGCTGTCCCCATCGAAGGTACAGTACTGTGATAACTGAAGGATGGCTGCCAACTGAACCCAAGAGACCCAGGAACCAAAAGACCCAGGAGCCCCACAACCAAGCAGAAAGGAGAACCAACCAGAACCAAGAACTTCACACCAATGCTACAATAATAACTATATTGTCTTATCGTTCAGTATATGATAGATGGAACTATATTTTTTATCATGCATACTTTTTTTTAATCATGCGTATGTTTTTTTGCAGTAGTGTAATATTTTTGGTCATTTGTTTGCAGGATGATAAGATTTGAGCTGTAGAAGGTTGAATAAATAACTTCTGTGACTCATTACAGATACAGTGGTACCTCACCTTACGAAATTAATTAGTTCCAGAAGTGGTTTCGTAACGTGAAAAATTCGTAAGTTGAGTAGCTATTTCAATGGAAAAAGCCTGATTCGTTTCAAGGCCCCGATCCAAGTTTTTTTTTTTTTTATAGTGTAACTTTTTTTATAGTGTGGTCTGGACCTGCTCTAGACCTGCCAGGCACGGAGCCCCAGACATCCAGGGACCCAGGGGACACTGCCAGCCTGCCTTAAGAGCTCCCTAAGCGGGCATGGGTCCGGGGATTGTCCCGGTCACCGGCCTGGAGGTCTTGAAGAGGCCGACCTCACGGTTCTATCCAGGCCGCTCTGTGAGCACCTTACGCGGGCAGGTCTGGAGCAGGTCTGGACCGCCGTGGCTCTTGCGTGCGAGCGGCGGCTCGCCTCGGCTGTGGCTTGAGGCGAGGCCAGGGGTTGGAGGCGCGCGCGGCGCTTTGGTCCACCTGGTCTAGTCCTGGTCTAGTCCTGGTTTAGTCCTGGTTTAGTCCAGACCACTGCGGCTCCTCCTGGTTTAGTCCAGGTTTAGTCCTGGTTTAGTCCAGACCACCGCGGCTCCTCCTGGTTTAGTCCAGGTTTAGTCCTGGTTTAGTCCAGACCACTGCGGCTCCTCCTGGTTTAGTCCAGGTTTAGTCCTGGTTTAGTCCAGACCACCGCAGCTCCTCTAGACCTCCCCAGGTCTAGAAGAGGTCTAGACCACCTTGCATGGGTCTCGTTCATGCGCTCAGACTGTGTGCAGTCCTACTCGCTGCTCCCCTCAGCCGTGACTCAAAACGAAACCAGGAAATAATTTAATCCACCTGGTCTAGTCCTGGTTTGGTCCGGGTTTGGTCCTGCTTTGGTCCAGGTTTAGTCCTGGTCCAGTCCAGGTTTAGACCTTGGTCTGGACCTGCTGGCAGCTCTGCGCCGGGTCATGCTGCGCTATCACACATGTTCGCGCGCAGTCTTCTCCCCCCTCCCGCTTCCCCCCACACTTCACTATTGATACGTTTTGTTGGGAATCTGTGGGGGTTTGGGGGTTTGAACGGGGGACAGGTGTGAGAGGGGTTTAAATCCAGTTTGAGAAAAGCTATAATGTCAATCAATTTTTGAGATTTCGCGTTTTGTAACTTGAATTTTCTTTCGTATCTAGAGACCAAAATTTACCGTGAAGGCGTTTCGTAACTTGAAATTTTCGTTTGTTGGGTCATTCGTAAGGTGAGGTACCACTGTATTTTTGAGCTATAAAACCAACTGTAATTTAAAAAACGTAATTTACAGCTGTTTAATGTCATACTGTGGAACATTCCAGGTAGACATCCATGGAAACAAGCAGGTGATGGACTCTCCACCAGAAACTATTTATCTTCTATTTATTAGTTATTTCAGCTCATGTTTTTTAATATATAGTAAGTACAATATAGTAGTTTTTGTGGGGATAATTTTTGCTTCATTTTTTTTGTGGTTTCAGTATTATCTCTTATCTGTATTTACGTCAGCAGTACTTCACTTCAAAATGTCTTATCGTGACAGGACTACCATTGCATCTACAAGCATTCAGCTCTGAGTTTACAAGGTGGTTTTAGACCTCTCATAATACTGTATTTACTGCATTGAGTATTGCTCAATAAATTCTTGTGGGTTCAGTATTTATTGTGTGTACATTTTCTTTGTAGTACCAGGGAACGTTTTTTCATAGTACCATATGTTTTGAGCTGCAGATTCCTTTTGTGTCAGTGTCATAAATCTGTTTTATTGCAACAGGCTTTTTTGCTATTGCTTTTTCATGGTTTTAATTAAGACATTCCTTCTTGTATTGATTTGTATTAAGTTATTGCAATAACAGAGGAGTGTTGCCATAGCTTGTGGCAACACTTCTCCGTGTTGATCCAATGGTAAAATAAAAGTTGCATCCTGAAACAATTGTAAACTGGATTTTTAAAACATTTCTTAATATCTTATTCTCGTTTTGGACATATTTAAGTTCATAATCATAAGAGAAACCAAAGTGAATATCGGTGTATTTATAGCCATGGCTAATATGAAAGAAATGTTCAAATTGACTTTTTAGACTGCAGCTGCATTAATAGTTGATTTTATAGCACCTTATCGGACAAAAATAGGTAATGTTGCAAAAAAAGATGTTAACACTGAGATAGTCGTTAGAGAGCAGCCTGTGTGCATTACCAGAAGTTGTCAGTAGAAGGAGCCAGAGTATTAGATGTATTAGTGCCTCTTCAGACTCTCTTAAAGCAGTTTAAGAATAAAATAACACAAATTCAACCTTTTTATGTTATAATGATTGCCACACTGAAATACAAATGGATTCTAGTCAATTTGGCATATTAATATTTAAAGTATGTAACTTTCTTGAGGTGGCGTGCATCTCCATGGAAATAATAGGATAGCCTAATAATAATAATAATGATAAAAGGAGAAATTCAATTTGTCAACTGGACAAAGTTTATTTGGTCAAACGTTTCGCAACTCATCCGAGGTCAGATATATGAACTGATGAAGCACCTCGGATGATTGTCCAGTTGACAAATTGAATTTCTCCTTTTATCATGGATTCTACCTGGACGACTGAGGGACTCTTCACAATAATAATAATAATCATTCATTTTCTTCCGCTTTTTCCATTTTCTGGGTCAGGGGGGCAGCAGTCCAAGCAGTGTTCTGCTGCCCAGAACACAATGCACCAGCCCCAATGAATCCTTCCGCGGGTGGTGGGTCCACAGGAGGACGGCCCACGTCACAACGGGCCTTGATGTATCTTCTGCCATGGGGGCTACCAGTGTCCACAGACACTGGGGGCGAGGTGGGGTTAAGTGTCTTGCCCAAGGACACAACGGCAGCGCTCATCTGTGGGAGCTGGGATCATATGCGGTCAACCCGTCAAGAGCGGGATTCAAACCGCCAACCCCTGGATCACGAGACATATGCTCTACCAACTGAGCTACTGCCGCCCTATAATAATAATAATAATAATAATTAATTAATTAATTAATTAATAATATAACAGAAAGACAATACCACATTAAACTTAATAATATATATTAAGGTTAATGTGGGATTGTCTTTCTGTTATATTATTATTATGCAATTATAATAATAATAATTGCATAATAATAATAATATATCAGAAAGACAATCCCACATTAACCTTAATATATATTATTAAGGCCATACTGTGGAATATTCTAGCTAAAGGAACCACATTTCTAGAGACAAGCAGGAAGAGACCCCGAATAAAAATCAGGTTTGTGGAGACGCGAGCTCACCCGGTAGGAAGCGTCTTTCTCTTGTTTTTTTGTTGTTGTTTTTTTTCAGTCATAAACAAAAAGAAAAAAAAAAAGTGACATGCTGTGGCTTTAAATAATAGCGTGTTTTGGAACAACACCTCATGTGCTGCCCCTTTATTTGTTGGGTGAACATATAGCGGAAATCCCCCAACATCCTGAGCGCATGAGAGTTTTGTTTCAGTGTTGCTCTAACCTCAGAGTGTCTTTTTGTTTTTATCAGTGTATTTTGGAACTTTCGGTCTCTCCTGTGAGAACTAAGCTCATCCCCAGCGTGACCTGACACTCTGTACGGTCACTTCAGCAGAGCTCTGGGGAATTTCTGCCAAACTTCCTTTTTTAATCAACGAGGAAACGCAGTTTGGGGATGCGCCCTGGGAACTCCCTCCTTTAACTGTTCACGTCCCACGGCTTTTGTTCGACTCAATCTATTATATTTTGTGTGAAGATGTATTTGGATATCCTCAACTGAATACTTTACGAAAACTTGTATAACCCAGGGAATATTACTTACAACAATGATTACACACAAAAACACTGCAAAATGAGGCTATGGACTGTGTTCCTCTCACTAAATTGAATTGAAAACAAAAAACTTGATATGAATATAAGGGTACAGATTCAGTTGTTCAGTGTTGAGTGTGTGTGTGTGTGTGTGTGTGTGTTTATTTATTTAAATGGGACAGCATGTATTAATGAGTAAATACACCAGATTTAGCTCAAGGCTAGTTTCCATCTGTAGTCCCACAGAACAGAACAGGGGTGAAAGTCGATAAAACACAAGGTACAAAACGTGTAAAGACCAACAATGAAAACATGACAACAGAAGCAGTGACAGAATCAAAGCAGGACACAAGAGTTTTACAAGAATTTGAGTTAAAAGATCTAATACAAAAGTGCTTTTCGTTAGGCTACATGAGGTAGTTCTAGTAGTAAAGTGCTTTTAGTTAGATAAGGGTTTTTTTTAGTTATGTGAGGTAGTTTTAGTATTAAAGTGCTTTAGTTACATAAAGTAACTTATATAATATGGAGCACTGTTTGTGTGGCCTTTGCTGACATTTGAAATAAGGTTAAAAGCAAGAAATGCGTTTGAGGAATTAATTCCAGAGTCGTATGTTATCATAGTAATTTATGGTAACCAGTGATTTGAAATAAAGTAATCTGAGCAGTAATTACTTTAAAATTAGTCACAAGTTATCATTAGTCATAGGCAAATACAAATTTGTACTTAGCCTAATTAAATTGTAATAAAGAGCTGCCAAGTGAATATTTTCTTCTTACATAACCTTAACCCTATTTGTAACCCTAATTCTGACCCAAATAACAATATCCATGGGTTGAGTAGCCTATTTAAGAAGTTTAATAGAATATATAATTGAAAAATGAACATCACAAGGAAGGTCTATGCTTACTGAAACCTGAGAGGACATGGGACAGT